>JAPKLW010002106.1:49721-67759 GCA_026898455.1 Plectranthus barbatus
AAAATAAAAATACGCTATAAGAGATAATGTAGTAGATAATGAATAAATAATGCATCAACTATCATATAAATAATGTAGCATCTACATGGTCATCGATGGTGCACCATTGATGATAGTCTGCAACAACAAAATCAAGCCTATCAAATACAAAACAAAGATACATAAAATGAATAGGCCGAGAAAACGAGACAAAATAAGCAAGGACCAAATTCTACATAATAGTATTTCAGCAACAGTTGAACGCTATGACATACAAGACGAAAGAAATGACCACTGCGCTGCTCTATGCCACCATGACCACCGCCGCTGCTAGAGATACGCGAAGAGAGGAGAACGCACCATCAATGGGCTCTCGCCTACGCAATCACTGCCTCTGGCCACCTCACCGTCTTGCCACCTCGACCATCGCCACAGTTGGAGAAATGCAAGGAGAGGAGAAATAGCGCCCACGTGCAGACTCTCTCCCGAGCAGCCACAGCTAGGGCTGGTAATTTCTGACACGACACGATAACACGACACGAACCCGCACGATAATATTGGGGTTAAACACGACACGATGCGACACGACACGAACACGACAAAACACGACACGAACACGAACACGATAATTATCTGTTAAGAACCTGATAATTACAAGTTTAAACGATAATTACCTGTTAACACGAAACGATTATTACCTGTTAACACGATATTGACACGAATCTGACACAAACACAACACGAACACGACACGAACACGAAAATCTTTTAAGAAAAAAATAATGGATAACACGAACACGACACGACACGACACGAACACGATATAATTATCGGATAACACGATATATTATCATATAACACGATCCGACACGAACACAACACGAACACGACACGAAATCTTGTGTTCTTAACGGGTCGACACGATAATGACCCAACACACACGAATTGCCAGCCCTAGCCACAGCCTCCAGCCACCTCGCCTCCTGCCGCCGGCCATCGTGTGTTCGCTTGTCTCCGGAGAACTGATTGGTGCCGCCGTGACTCAAAAATATGAAGAAATAATGGAGAAATTAGATGTCGTGTAGATTGGGGAAAAATTGATTTGGTAAATTAATTGATAATTATGCTGAATGGTTAAGGAAAGAGATATTTGATATCATTATTTTACAATAATAGCCTTCATTTAGATTTAAAACAAAAATGGTAATTTAAAAATAATTAAATAAAAAAATCTGGACCCTTAGATTTATAAAATAAATTGAGATTTGACCCCATATAACATATGGGGAGTGGGTAACATATGATCACACATATATATATATATATATATATGTAATACTCCCTCCGTCCCACTTCAATTGTCCCTCTTTTCTCTTTAGTCTGTCCCATTAAATTGTCCCCTTACCTAAAATGAAAAGTTACTACCCACTCACTAATAAAATACTAATTTTTTCTATCTCTACTCGCATTGTTTATTGTGCCAAATTCCAAAGGGACAAATAAAGCGGGACGGAAAAAGTATATAAAAATAATTTATATTATAACATATTAAATATAACTTTATTAATTATATTTTAATATTGTAAAATAAAACAACATGTATTTAATTTGCACATCACGCAGGTGTAAAGTTAGTATAAATTAAAATTTAAAATTGATTAATTTGACAGGTTATTCGGGTTACACGAATCCACCCGAAAGTGACCTGAACCCGACCCAGAATTTAATTGGGTTCGACCCAAAATTGACCCAACATTTAAATGAGCTGACCAAAATCGTTAATTTCGTATTAGGTTCAGGTCGGGTTGACGGTCGAGTCAGAGATTACCGCCCCTAATAATAAATAAAATGAAAAGTAAGAATTATGGCATGACCAGGGCGACACGAGCATTGGGCTGCAAGGGTTGACCGTCCCGATGAATTTTTTATTTTCTTTATTTTCATACATGTATGTTTTTTTTGAAAAAGTTAAAATATACAGTATTGACTCTACGAAATTGTAATTAAGCCCTCAACGATTCTCGAATTCTATATTTATCCCTGGGCATGACAATTATTTGGCAAGTAGATGGGCCTCAACTTTACAGCATATATTGAAGATATAAGAAGGCACATAGACTACAAATATTTCAAAGGTACAAAAATACCTTGAAACAGCATATATTTAGAATGGCTCTATTGTATTCAAGGCTTTTGAAAGTGGAAAAGAATAAACAATTGGCACAAAAAGCACCCAATGATTTCTAATAGTTTGAATTTCTACTCAAACAAGTTGAAGCTGCACTACAATACAAGTGACGAGTTCCGTGCCCCACTAACTTAATTTTTTATTTTATTTTTAGTTACATTTTAAAATAAAATAAAATTATAAGCACGATAGCACAAGATGTGGTCGAATGTTCAAGTTAGCATCAACCCTGCAAATAAGTGTTGTATATTACTCCATTTAAGTTGAAGAAAAAGGTTAGGTAGATTATAGAGTGCACCCATTAGTCTCCGACAATAAATTTCTTGAATGAACAAGTCTTTCCCCAAGACTTAAACAATCCTTCAAAACTTCTCCTGTTGACCAAAACGTGTAATTTGGTAGACAGCAAAATCATTCACACAATATGCTGACCTCCAATTAGAGTAACCTTTGTTAGGCTATTTTTGTTTACCAGAAAATGGAAATTAAAATAACTGCGGAATAATTATAAAAAAGAACTCTTATGAAAGTATTGAGAGTATTCTTATAGATTGCCCATGGAGTTCGTCTTTTGAAAAGCAAGAGTTTAATTAAGGTCAAACCGAAGCCGAACCGCCAATTATGATTCAGAATCATAATCTAAACTCATTTTTTAACGGCAGTTCAAAATCAAAACTTTACCAAACATAATATCAGTGGAGATTTTTTAAAAAATAAATTCAAATTCCAATTCTGAACCAATAGAAATTCTTTTGAAAAAACTAACCGTTGTGAACTAACAAGTCCGGTAAATTGTAACAGCAACTTTTGCAAATAAAATAAACAAAAATTGAACAAATGAGATTGCGCCACGTCAATATGAATCGGTAATTCTAATTTCGAACTGCAGGTTCCAATAACTATTTTAGAACAAAAAAGTCTAAAATACCCCATCACCTTCAAACTCTCGACACCTCACTCTCAAGTTCTCTACTCTATGAAGCTTTCTCTCCATTCGTGCAATTTTCTAAGTGTTTTACTGCTACTAATCTTACAGTTTTGAAATTTTCTACTAGTCTCAAGTTTTCTCTCAATTTGTGCAATTTACATAGCTACTTAAGATATAATTTAGTTGTTTGGAAATTAAAACTATAGTCGTGCTTTACTCTCTATGAGTTTGTTGTATATTATCAAATTTTATTAAGCTATTGAGGTTATAAAATATTTTATTTTCATGCTCTTGAACTTTCGTCTCATTTTCATATTATTGATCATTGCAAGATTTTCTGCCCTAATCTTATCATGAAAATGAGATATCCGGTCACACTCTAAAATATAATAAAGTATTTAATATTTATACAATTCATTGGGTGTAAGATATAAAATGCGGGTATAGCTCTAATTTCCATATTTAAACTTTAAGTGATGATTGAGTCTTGTACATGTAATTGTTCTGCTTTACATTTTTTATTAAAATTTTACATTTTATTGAAAAAACTTTTATTAGGTACATTGTCTCCAAAAATCCAACTTTTTCCATATGCCATAGAAAAACAATATATCCACAGCACTTTATGGGAATATCAAAACTTAATATTCTCGCAAAGTATTGTGGCGATAATATTATTTTACTATAACTTATGGTATGAAGATGGATTTTCCGGCATAAATTATATCTCATAAAAGACTCTTTAATAAAATGTAAGAAATTGAATTTTATATGCATGCGCCTATTATATTTTTAATTTTCAATTTATCCTCATTACTGTGTGTGAACTTGAATGCATGTTGAATGCGGACGTACGTTGCATGGGTCGAGCTCAATATATGCAGTAAGAGTCGGGTTTTAAAGAAGTCGTTTTTAATCCGGTTTCTAAAAGAAGAGTTATGAGTGCCACGTGTTTTAATCTAATTGGTGGTCACTTAAGTAGGTTGGTTATTCGGTTAATATGAAACCTCATGTATTTCAGGGTTTCTGAGAATTCTTGGAACACAGCTCCATTTTGTTTCGGTTTTAGATTCAGTTTAAAAGGAGAGAAGAGAGATTGTAATCTGTATATCCAGTGCATCAATAATATACTCACAACCCATCCGTGGATGTAGGCGTTCGTGCCGAACCACGTAAAATCGAGTGTGTCTGTGTATGAGCTTGGTTCATTAATCTGTGCAGATGCGTATTGGTGTGAGGTGTGTGTTCTTGATCCTCTGATATATCAACATTGTGGAGCCGTCTGTGGGAATCACGGCTGGAGGAGATTCAAGAACAATCGAACCAAGCGTGAAGATCGTTTGATTCCGCGAAGCAGGTTAGACCTCCCCTTCTTGAAGTCTTTACCTTGGAATCCCAGCTGCGAGTGCGGCTTGCTCTCTGTGTAGCCATTTTTTGGTGAATGGTATATACGTGTTGTTTGGACTTTCGTATTGTGATCTTGGTGATCTGCGTGTAATTGCTAGTTGCATACGCCTAATCTGGTGATATATAGTGGGGTTCTTTGTTTGATGTCAAAAATGGGCACCACCAGATATGAGATCGATAAGTTCACAGGGAAGAATGATTTTGGGTTGTGAAAGATAAAAATGCTGGCCATTCTAACCCAACAAGGGTTAGATGTTACAGTTCTTAAACCAAAGGCTGCGACATCCGATGATGATAAGGAGAAATTAGAGACCGTGAACAACAAGGCAAGGAGTGCCATTTTTTCGAGCCTAGACGATAAAGTTCTAAGGGAGGTTGCTAAAGAAACCACAACCTCTGATGTTTGGAAGAAGTTAGAGTCACTCTACATGACTAAATCTCTTGCGAATAGACTCTACTTGAAGCAACGATTGTATACATGCAAGTTTGTGGAGGAGTGAAGTCTGTTTGATCAAATAGATGAGTTCCATAAGATAGTGGATGACTTGGAGAATGTTGGTGTGGAAATTGGAGATGAGGATAAAACTATTCATCTCTTCGACTCACTGCCTAAGTCTTATTCTACTCTGAAAGATACGATGATCTATGGCAGAAGTGGAACTATGTGTTTGGATGAGGTGTTAACGGTTGTGAAAGGGAAAGAAATGGAGAAATTATCAGATGGTAATGTTCATGATGGTGGTGGTGTAGGGTTATTTGTCAAGAAAGGGAAGAACCCTCGATTTGAGAAAAAAAACAATGGTCGAATCCAAAGAGCAGTGGTTTTGATAAACCGTCTTATGATCAGAGAAAAGAATACAGGCGGGAATCCACAAAGGAAGGTGAATAACTTCAAACCCCGCACTGAAATAAAGCCGGCTCCTGTTGCTGTGGACCCGTTTGCGTGTCACTATTGCAAGAAACCTGGGCACTTTATCAGAGAGTGTCTCGTTCTCGAGCAAAAAGCTCAATACAGTCAAGGAATGAACTCTGTAAAAGCCTCTGAAACTACAATACATGAAGCATTGAATGTGGTAGACAAGCAAGTTGAAGACAAGTGGATCTTGGACTCCGGCTGCACATTCTATATGTGCCCGAATATGTCATGGTTCTCCGAGCTCAAACAAGCAGATTATGACACTGTTATGCTTGGTAATGACCAAACTTGCAGCATCCAAGGGATTGGAACTATCAGAATTAGAAACCATGTGGGGCAAATAAAGCTGTTGAAAGAAGTTAGGTACATTCCCTCCATCAAACATAATTTGATATCACTTAGTACTCTAGAAGAGAAAGGGTACCAGTTCTTAGGAAATGGAGGGGTTATAAAGGTGTGTAAAGATGGAGTTGAGGTGCTGCGAGGGAAAAGGGTAAACAACATATACTACATACATGCTGAGACTGTACTGGGGCAGGGTGATCCAGTCATGAGAGTGGATGGGAATTTATGGCAGAGCAGGCTCAACCATTTGGGAGAGAAAGTATTGTTGGAGCTGAGCAAGAGGGGCTGATCGAATATAGCAGCACGAGTGATTTGAATATGTGTGATGACTGCTTGGTGTCCAAGAGCACTAAGCAGTCATTTAGACTCTCACAAACAAGAAACGCAGCCCCGTTGGAATATGTGTATGCCGATCTTTGGGGCCCTTCAAGGACCGAGAGACTTGGAGGATGTAGGTATTATCTTGGAATCATGGATGATTATTCCAGGAAGCTATGAATCATCTTGCTTAAGTCCAAGGATCAAACCCTGCAGAAACTAAAGGAGTGGTGCCTTGAGATGGAAAATGAGAAAGGTACACATGTAAAATGTTTGAGGACTGATAATGGCCTCGAATTTGTAAATGAAAAACTAGAAGCATTCTGTAGAGCCAAAGGAATTAGAAGGCACAAAACCGTCCCTTACAACCCCCAGCAGAATACAGTAATAGAAAGGATGAACCGCACGTTATTGGAGAGAATTAGATGCATGTTACATAGCTCGGGGCTCCCTAAGAAGTTTTGGGGTGAAGCTGCGTCTACAGCTTGTTATTTAATAAATAAATCACCATCAGCAGTGATTAACTTCAAAATCCCAGATGAGCCATGGTTTGGAAAGGTTCCACATTACTCCTATCTCAAGACTTTCGGTTGCTTGGCTTATTTGCATACCAAGCAGGATAAGTTGGATCCAAGGGCTCACAAATGTGTATTTTTGGGGTATCCTCCAGGTGTTAAAGGATACAGGTTGTGGTGCATCGAGCCAGGAAACTAAATGGTTATGATAAGTTGAGATGTGAAGTTTAATGAGGATGTTATGCCATATATGGAGAAGTTTCAGAAGGCTGCTGGTGATGTAGCTAAGAAGGCAGATGACTTAGTGCATCAAGGAATGCAACATGTTGAGATGGAAAGTTCTGAAATAGAAGCAAGTTCATCAACTACCCCGGTGCAACAATATGACTCAAGACCACCCCTAGCTGACTACAAATTGGCCAGAGATATAATTAGGAGGGAGATACACCCTCCTAGAAGATTTAGTGATGCCAATGTCGTGTTCCTAAGCCTGAATAATGCTGAAAAATTGGGAGGAGATGAGCCAAAGTCTTATGAGGAAGCGTGTGCAAGCGATGAGAAGGAATTGTGGCTGCAGGCTATGGAGGAGGAAATAACCTCTCTGAAGCAAAACAACACTTGGTTACTTGTTGATAAACCTAAGCTACACAGGTCTATTGGTTGCAGGTGGCTATTCAAACAAAAGATGGAGAATACAAATCCACCTAAAATAAGGTTTAAAGCAAGGTTAGTGGCCAAAGGGTACTCCAAAAGGAAGGGATAGACTTCAATGAAGTCTTCTCACCTGTAGTCAAACATTGTTCAATCAGAGTGCTTCTAGCATTGGTGAGTCAGTTTGACCTCGAATTGCACCAGCTGGACGTGAAAACAACTTTTTTACATGGAGATTTAGAGGAAGTCTTGTACATGGACCAGCCACCCGATTTGTAGAAGAAGGGAATGAAAGTAAAGTGCGTTGGCCGAAAAAATCTCTATATGGACTCAAGCAAAGTCCAAGGCAGTGGAACAAGAAGTTCGACACTCACATGCTACACATTAGGTTCTCAAGATCAAGATATGATAGGTGTGTGTATATGAAGCAAGGTACAAACTCAAGTCTTGTTCTTCTTCTCCTGTATGTGTGATGACATGCTATTAGCTGGAAGATATAGAGCAGGTTAAGAAAGATCTTGAGTCAGAATTTGATATGAAGAATTTAGGGGAGGCAAGCAAGATCCTCGGCATGGATATTTGGAGAGATAGGCAGGCTTGGAAGCTCAATCTATTTCAGCTTGATTATTTGTTAAAGGTGCTTGATCGATTTGGGATGAAGGAGTGTAAACCTTTAGCATTGCCACTGGGAGCTGATACAAAGCTTTCTGAATATATGTGTCCTCAAGATGATGAAGAAAAGGCTTACATGAATCAGATTCCATACGCGAGTGTAGTTGGGAGTATCATGTATCATATGATATGTTCAAGGCCTGATTTGACCTATTCTATCAGTATTACGAGCATGTATATGCCCAAGTCTGGAAAATTGCATTGGAAAGCTTTGCTGGGTATACTAAGGTATTTGAAGAAGACACCTCATTATGGGTTACATTTTGAGAGGAGAAAAGAGATAGAGAATGGCCCTTTGTTGGGATACGTGGACTCAGATTTTGCAGCCAGTTTGGACACGAGGAAGTCTCAAACAGAATAGGTCTTCTCATTGTTTGGTACTGCTATTACGTGGAAGTCGAAGCTGCATTCGGTGGTTGCACTCTCAACCACTGAGGCTGAACTTATGGCGGTGACTGATGCAATCAAGGAGGCATTGTGGCTAAAAGGTCTCATTTCAGAGCTTGGAATTCAATAAGATGTTGTGTGTATATTGTGTGACAGTCAAGGAGCATTGCAACTAACCAAACATCACGTGTTTCACGAGAAATCGAAACACATAGATGTTAGGTATCATTTTGTCAAAGAAATTGTAGACAGAGGGGATGTTAAGATGGTGAAGGTGCCGACACAAGACAACGCGGCAGATGCGTTAACAAAGGTTATACCTTCACATAAGTTTGTATATTGTATGGAGCTGGTTGGTGTGTACTGATCTTGATGATCAGTATGAGGTTCTGTGATGGAATCACTGAGATGGGAAGGGAGCTATCGATTCAACATTCATTCAGGGGGGAGAATTGTGAACATGAATGCATGTTGAATGCAGACGTACGCTGCATGGGTCGAGCTCAATATATGCAGTAAGAGTTGGGTTTTAAAGAAGTCATTTTTAAATTTGGTTTCTGAAAGAAGAGTTATGAGTGCCATGTGTTTTAATCTAATTGGTGGTCACTTAAGTAGGTTGGTTATTCGGTTAAGATGAAACCTCATGTATTTTAGGGTTTCTGAGAATTCTTGGAACACAGCTCTATTTTGTTTCGGTTTAGATTCAGTTTAGAAGGAGAGAAGAGAGATTGTAATCTGTATATCCAGTGCAACAATAATATACTCACAACCCATCCGTGGATGTAGGCGTTTGTGCCGAACCACGTAAAATCGAGTGTGTCTGTGTATGAGCTTGGTTCATTAATCTGTGCAGCTGCTTATTGGTGTGAGGTGTGTGTTCTTGATCCTCTGATATATCAACACTATGAATTATCAATAATGTTTGGTTAGTATTTTAAGATTAAAATAAAGTTTAAAAAAAATCGCTAAACATTGGATGTTATACGCAAAGTGCGTACTATATTTTTATTTTACAATTTAACCTTATTACTCAGAATTGTCAATAATAATAGTTAGTTATTTTAAGTTTAAATAAAGTTTTAAAAAAGAAACCGCTGAATCGGTGGTTCGGATTTGTTGGTCCCGAGATTAAAATTAGTCGAATAAGTACAGCGGAAGATTAAGAGCGAGTTATCGCAAATTCAAACTGGTGGTTTCTCTACCAGCTTGGTTATTTGAAAAGCTTATCTGTCTACGAGCATGGTTAATATTAAGTTCAAATATACTCTAACACGAGATAATGTTAGGTTTTAAATTCTTGTAGAAGTGAATAAAAAAATAAAGAACAGAAGAATTTATAGAGGTTCAGACAACTGTCCTACTTCCTTTCTTCAAGTAGTAGCCCGAAAGAAGCTGCAACTGTTGTGATCTTTCTTGGAGAGAAAGAACACCGAAACAAAAACTCAAACTAAGAAGCTATGAGTCTTTTGTCCAGAGATTGGAACACGACAAGCTATTACAAATAGCCTCGAACAAGGGTATTGAACTCTTGGAGTCTCTGTTTGGAGATTTGCTTGAGTAAAGATGGTTAACCTTTGAAAATGAGCGAATCGGAAGGTTGTGGTCACGACTTTAATGTATCAGACGAGTTTGTTAGATTTCATAACCTATTTGTCTATTTCGTAACCTATTTGTCTGTTTTGTAACCTTCTTCTCTGAGATTGCTTCGGCTTATTTATAGACGAAGCAAGCGAAGCTTTGAAGAAATAGTCGTTTAGAGACAATCCGAATTGTGAACTATCTGTTGGGTCTCTAATTTGATAGAGACAGGTTACTTTGTCCTGCTCTGAAACACCTACTTCATCCTTTCCTAACACAGGGTGTTGACATCCTGTTGTGTATCAGTACGGCTCGCCAGTCTGAGGAATCTTAAACCGGATGTTTGAATTTCTGACTTTAAAGAATATCTTATTCCTTAAGTCTGACTCTTTGCGATTCATTTGGCTTGTCTCTATTCGTGAGATGAAACTAGACTTGATAAACTAGTGATGATACAAGCTGGTGATATCTACTAGTTTATCTGAGTGGTAAGTTTCGGGCTGAAGTGGTTGTCAGTTCAGCAATTCGATGTCTGATTCTTAGTTTCTTCTTCTCTTCACGATTACCAAACCAATGGCTTCGATCTCAAGCCCAATTTATCTTGATTAGCTTCTTTATAACTCGATAAGCATTCTAAGTGGATAATACAAGTTTGTACCAGCTAAACTAATCTAGAAATACTTCCTAAGGGTGGTTTCTATACATGTTTGACACATCAAAACATTAAAAGATGAAGAATTTCGAACCTAAATTCCTATCAGGGTTTCAAAATGCCGGTTTACAGTTCTAAATTTAAACTAGAATTATATTTTTGCAAGCCTGTACCGATTAAAGAGTATTGACACTAAAACTGATACCGAAATTGTGGCCCTCACTATGATTGATTTGGGCTTGGTAGAACCCCTAATTATCGCGATTTTTTTACACAAGATTGAATGCTTCTTATTATTAAAGGTAAAAAAATGTAATTGTATTGAGGTGTTTGCTGATCATAGCTTGGTGAACTAGAAAGCTCCTACCCTGTTGAAGTTTAGGGACCGAATTTTGACATACCATGATTGCTTTTTTAGTACAGTTTCATCTTTTAGGAATACTAAAATGTTAAAAATGATTTTCTTCCAACCTAGATGATCCCTCACAAAATCCATTAGGACCACGAGTCTCATTGATCCCCTCCTTCGCCAGAATGGGTGAAGCTCAACTCGGATGTATTGTTAGGACCGTCATATGTTGTTGGTTTGGGTGGTATTTTTTGTGATACTGTTGAATTGTCGTATTCAATTTTTTTCATACTATATTCATATGGGGGATAACATTAGATGTGTTGAAGCTCTTGTTCGCCATCGTGAGATGATCTTGACTTTTTAATTATGCTTCAAAAAGGTTACTTTTTGAGATGGATAACAAAGCTCTCATCTCCGACTTCAACTTTATTTTGCTCTGATAAATCAATTGAGTACGATTGTAACTATAGTCCTCAAGTACGTTATCCACATGATTAGTTAATGTCTCCTTTCATTAGATCCATCGGTTTCAGAATCGCATAGCTCGTTATTTAGTTAATAGTGACAAACCTTAGAATTTCCTTGTACACATTTTAACTCTAGCTCTAATGAACTTAATAACAGTCACCTCTCATCCTTAATAATGAAACTCCATGTTTATCTGTTTCAAAAAAAAATATATACTCCTAATTTGCAAGAACTTCCCATAACAACTCCGGGTCGAACGACGGAAGTCGCTCCAGCAGGCACCCTTCAATCTCCGGTTCCCCAAGCGGCGCCGCCGCAGCGGAGCACCACTCGTGCAAACCCAACTCTTCCGAAACGCTGCAGCTCTCATTGTTCCACGACTCCGTTTTCTTCGCCACACTTCCACTCTCAGTCACCGTGGTAGAAGCGTTGCTACTCCGACTGCTCTTCGCCGCCTTCCTCACTCTCTTCGCCTTCTGGCATATGGCCTGAATCTTGGCATCCACGGCGGACTTCAAGGCGGTCAGCCTCGCGTCATCGCCCAGCCCGATCCGCGCAGGGTCGAGCAGGTTGGGGAAGTTGAGGCGGGCGTACTCGCCTCGCAGCTTGTACGCCGCCCTGTCGTAGGCGTAGGCGGCGGCCTCCGGCGTGTCGTAGGTGCCCAGCCACACTCTCATCCTATTCCGCGGCAGCCTTATTTCCGCCACCCATTTGGCCCACTGCCGCTGCCTAACCCCTCGATAGAGTTTTTTCTTGCTCGGAAAATGACCCGTTTCTGGAACCGGGTCAGCGGCACGAGCACCAATTCTAGAAAGAGAAGGGTTCTCGCCGGAAAACTTCCATAGCAAATCTCTCTGCCTGAGGTAGACGGAGGAGCCCATAACGGGATTAGCGACGAAATTCTCGGTGTCACAGTTGGAGAAAATGGAGTCGAAGGTGTTGGAATTGGTTGATAACACGAGCTGCGATACAGAAAACCCGGTTTGAGAAGCATTTTGTTGAGTTGTTGCCATTTCTTTTTTTGTTGGCTGAAAAACAGAGGAGGATGCAGGGTTCTCAAAAAATTGTCCCTTCAATCACAGCTTCAAGAAAAGAAAAAAGACGACGATTTTGATAGAGATGGTGGTGGTAGAACCAAGAGATTGAAGAAGTGAAAATGGTGAAGATTTTGTAGGGGAGAGAGATTGAATTTTGGCAGAGAAATTAAAGGGTTTTTATTTTCATGCTAGTACGAGTAGACGTAGCAATTCACATTTAAGATACAACTTTCCGCATTTAATATCAATGAATCTGATAGCTTATCAAATGAAAAACAATTCTTCTCCTAAAAAATAAAATAGAGAATAATTTTAAATAGCAAAATTTATAAATCACATCCACAAAAATAGCAACCCTGATGAAAAACTCCACAAAATAGCAAAAGTGTACTTTTTCTTTCAACAATGTTTTAATCCCTCAATCGTTTTTATTGTTCTGTGCGAAAATTCCAATTGTTTGTTTATTTTATTATTATCCATTTAGGGTTTCATTAAAATAGTAATATTAAAGCATTAAAAAGTGAGAATTTTTTCAGCCGGAACTCGCATTCAAAATGGGCAGGAAGTCGGTTACAATTGGGCTAGAAGTAGTTCAATTGGGATGGAACTCGGACATTCCTTTTAGGGTTTCATTAAAATAATAATATTAAAGCATTAAAAAAGTGGGAATTTTTCAGCCGGAACTCGCATTCAAAATGGGCAGGTAGTAGTTCAATTGGGATGGAACTCAGACATTATAGCTGGAATTCGGATTGAATCAGATGGAATTCGCTTAAATGAGCTAGAACTCAACAAAAATGGGATGGAAGTCCATTTTTTTTAAAAAAATCGTATGGGATCGTTTGAAAATTCCATTACATCTTGCGATTCATAAAAAATATAAATCATGTAAAATTTGTTGGTGTTTAGAATTGAAATGTGAAGCACATAAAATATAAATCATGGGAATCACAAGCACTTTGAATTGGAATTTCATGTCCTCAATTTAACACAATTAAACCGAACATATTACAATACGTGAGACAATAAAATTCCTAAAACCCAAACAAATTAATTTGTCGGAACTCTTTCTGGACAGCCACGTTTTGTGTGACTTGTAGATCCACATATACTGCATTTCTTTGGAGCTTGTCGTCTACTAGTCGATGTTAGTCCCGCCTCTGCTCCTGAAGGACGACGACTATTTCTTGGTCAACCGGCTTGGCGATTCACAATCGACAGCAAAACAACACAAGCTTGTGCTTCTGGTGATACAACCCACTCATCTTTGGGAGGCAGCGGGTGTACGATCCCTCCATATATTTCTTGCTAATTGAATGTCTTGTAGTATGACCAAACATAGTCATATATACTCGTACCCTTGAAGTTGTGTCAACAACAATGATTAAGTTGATGATTATAAATTAAAGAATGATGTATTGATATATTTACTAACCGAATTGCAGCAATAGCATGCGAGCATGGAATGACATCCAACTGAAATTCACGACAGTCACACAAGTTATCTTGGAGATCAACCTTCCACGTTGTTTCTGTGTTGTTGACTTTGAATTGTTCATCAGTAATTGCCACAACGGAGTATATGTTCGAGAGCTCCACCAATGGAGTCATTTTGGCCATGCATTACTCAGTCAACTCTTCGTTTCTTGCAAATGCCTTAGCTCGCCTTTCGTCAAACCATTTTTCGACAATGTGCCTATATAGCTAGACAACGAAACATATTGACAAACGTCTAGCATCTAACAGTCGGGAGTTAAATACTTCGGCTGCATTCGATGTCATGAAGCTATATTGGCGAACCGGGCATTTTGACCTTGTCCACTTTTTCGGTCCTAGCATCATGAGTTTGTTGTAAGCTGCCGGGCAATATTGTGCAATCTGGTCAATTACCTTATGATATATTATAGAACGGTAAGCATAGGCTGCCTTATGGTATAACTTCACAATTGGAGCACTGAAGGTTGTCAACTAGTTCTGGATATGGTAACAACATAAAGCGTGTATTGCCTCTGCATAAACCAAACTTAATGCGTTTGCTATGCTAATGTGTTGGTCTGAAACAATCAGCAATTGCTCATTAGAATGGAAAGCCATCCGGATCTGGGACATAAACCATGTCCAACTCTCATCATTCTCGATCGGTGCAAATCCAATTGCCAGAGGGAATATCTGCTCGTTGCCGTCTTTGGTTACAGCAACCAATAACACACCTTTATTTCTGCCTTTGAGGTGTGTGACATCAACGACAATCACTTGTCGTAATAAAGTTGAGAATGTTGCACGCGACACACCCAAGCAAACAAAGAACTGTCGTAGTCATCCATCTGCACCGATATTAAGGTCGGTAATGGTGTCCAGATTGTGTTGTTCGATAACATGAAAATATTTTGGCAGCAAGTTCAAAGAATCCTCTAAGCCACCATATATCATAGCTATGACTCCATTTCGAGCTCGTAGCACATTGTTGTAGCTCACCTTAATTCCGAAATTCTATCGAAGATCCGCCATTATATCTCGTGGTTTCATCATCGATCCTTGTCGGCACATTCTCCGGACAAAATAGGCAGAGATAACCTTCGAGCGTATAGTTCTGCTTCGGATGTTGTCCAGACTTGTAACACAAGTATGACTCGGGCAGAATTTGTATACAACCCAACATCCTTCTGAATTAGCGGCTCGAAAAATGAACCAACAGTTATCATTGCAGCTGCAACTATAATCCACCCGAGTTTTAGTAGATCGCGACACTTCAAATTCAACTTGATGCTCCTTGTGCCAAAGTCGACTGCCACATACAAGTCCTCTTTTTTCCAAAACAATGATCCTTTTTGCAACTCCTCATCCAATGCTGCTTGAACATCTCGTGATATAGGTACGTCAGATGTATCTACCGGAATAATTGGCAGTAACTAATTATTCATTTGCTAACTTAGGATATCAACTGTTTCAGTCGGTAATGGCTAAGTCGGGACCAAGCTTGATACAATGGCACCTATACCACCTTGTTCTCGGACCCAAGCAGTGAAATCTTCAATTGTACAATTGAATAACGAAGCATTGTAATTGTGGCGTTCATCACCATCGGATGATTCCGTATCGAATTTAGCTTTTTCGTCATCATCTGATTGGACAACTACATTTGAATTTTGTGTGTCGGCACCGCTTTCATCATCATCACCATCATCATCAGGTGCATTGAAGTTTAAATCGGGGACAGGAGAACTTCGACTTCCACTGCTTCCTTCTCCAAACATCATTGATGATGAAAAATGATGTAGTTCTTCTAGTGTTGGACTATAAGGGTTGTGCGGTTGTGGGCTCAATGAAGCCATAATTGGCCTGTATGGAGACGGTTGTCACCGAGAGCTTCCAGCAGCTTCATCAGATTGCATGTTCATCACTAAATAAACATTCGGCTCCCACAACATGTTACAAAGCCGTTGAAGGTGTGTATCCGTTGTGAGAACCAAAGGAACCTTCCTCCCACTTCTTGTTTCAGCAAAATTATATAGGGTGTAAGAGCCCACCATGCCATGAGAATGGAGAATGTATTGAATATTTCTCCGCAATTCTTCTATCGTGATATCATCAGAGGGTAGCATGACAACTCGTTCTTCTCCGCCGATGTAGTTATATTCATTGTCCCATTGACCATTGTAATGCACAATGAGAGAACAAAAATTTTCCATATTTTTTTAGAAAGCGTCTTTGATTTTAGAGAGAGTTTTATGGGAATGAGTGTTCGACTGCATGAGAGAGTGTTTCAAATTGAATGAGTGTTTCACTTGCAACAAAATTATTTCTGTAGTGAATAGTAATATTGAATAGTAGTACTTCTATTATTTCTGCACTTTGTACTATTAAGTTCAGAAATACATGTGAAATTTTTTCCAACTCCGCAAATATTGGCTTTATTCAATTGAATAAAGTCGAATTGAATGTGTTTGCATGCATGTGAATTAATTCGGTCAATTTTGTAAAATAAAAATCAGACTTTCACGTGAAAAAAGTAACTTTGAGCGAGTTCCATCCCATTTGGTCGAGTTCCATTCCAAATTGGCGAGTTCCATCCAATTTGACAGAGTTCCATTTGTGTAATAATTGGCGAGTTCCATCCCAAATTGGCCAGTTCCATCTAATTTGACAGAGTTCCATTTGTGTAATAATTAGCGAGTTCCATTCCAAATTGGCAAGTTCCATCTCAAATTGGCCGAGTTCCATCCCAAATTATCGAGTTCCATCCCAAATTGGCGAGTTCTATCCCAAATTGGCCGAGTTCCATCCCAAATTGGCAGAATTCCATCCCAATTCTATGTCATTAATAAAGGTCGACATCCATCTATTAAAGGCCGATTTTTTTAATATAAAATTCTAAATAGACTTCTTATTTATAACATATTAAATTCGAGTCACTAAAATTCTAAATAAACGAATTATTTGTTTATTTAGAATTATAACATATTTAATATTTTTTGAAGAAATAATTTGTAATAACATTTCGTAAAAACAATTGTATTGTTTTTAATAAGAATATTATTCGACATTTTGATACAATATTACAGAGAATTAAATTACAATTTGATACACATTTTGCTACAATATTACAGAGAATGAAATTACAATTTGATACACATTTTGCTACACTATTACAGATAGCAGTGCCGCTGGGTCAATTTCATCTCTTTCACCATTACAATATATAAATTAGTGAGCACCAAAATTGCTTGTCGGTGGTCATCCATTTTATTTCTCGGTAGCCACCGATTTTTCTTCAGAAATAGCAACAATTTTGCTGCTCACTAACCTTAAGCTTTCATCTCTTTTCCCATAACGGAGAAGCAAACACCGTGGTACTGCAACCATCAGTTGATCGCTTGCCCGTTTGTAGTTTCGGGAAAAGGAGAAAGATATGGAGGAATCCGGATCAAGGACAACTACTTCATGTGACGTAGGAAAAATCCTCTTACGGACTGTTTGACGTAGGTAAAATCCTCTTCCAATTGAGCAACTACACGGTTTCTTTCCTCAATATTAAATCGTATGAGTGGAATAAAGAGAAAGAGAAAGAGAAAGGCCATTTGTAGTTGTAATAGTTTGGAAGGACATGAAGTGAATTTGAACTATACAAATTCTCCCTTAAATACAAGGGACTAGTAAATAGTTCGAATTATTTTAAAAAAAATTAATCCCAAGTTGGTCGACAAATGTGTAGTGGCATGCACGAATTATTTGAGCAACTTTGCAGAGTTTTACTTTCACGTGAAACTGAATTATTTGTGCATGAATTATTTGAGCATTTATTGACTGAAAAGAGAAATTGGCACAAACATTGATGTGTAAATGTAAGAGTGATGTGATATGTCAATGAAATACAAGTATGACCGAATTCTTCCCAAATTTTTAATAAGAAAGATTGAATTGGCCGAGGTCCAGCCAAAATTAGCGAGTTCCATCCCAATTTGGCCGAGGTCCATCCCAAATTAGCGAGTTCCATCCCAATTGGGACGAAATAGCGCTAATTTGGCCAAGGTCCATCCCAAATTAGCGAGTTCCATCCCAATTGGGATGGAATATTGCTAATTTGGTTACATTATAGTTGAAATTAAACTACAATGTACGAATTTATAACATTATTCTTAAGAATAT
>JAPKLW010002106.1:67769-80975 GCA_026898455.1 Plectranthus barbatus
AATTTATAACATTATTCTTAAGAATATCATGTTATGGTTACATTATAATTGAAATTAAACTATAATGTACGAATTTATAACATTATTCTTAAGAATATCATGTTTTGGTTACATTATAGTTCAAATTAAACTATAATGTACGAATTTATAACATTATTCTTAAGAATAGCTAATTTGGTTACATTATAGTTGAAATTAAACTATAATGTACGAATTTATAACATTATTCTTAAGAATATCATGTTATGGTTACATTATAGTAGAAATTGAACTATAATGTACGAATTTATAACATTACTCTTAAGAATATCATGTTATGGTTACATTATAGTTCAAATTAAACTTTAATGTATGAAATTATAACTCAATTGGGATGAAAGTCGTAGCAATTGAGATGGAACTTGGTGCAATTAGGATGGAAATCGGTGCAATTAGATGTAAGTCGTAGCAATTAAGATGGAAGTCTGAGCAATTGGGATGAAAGTCGGAGCAATTGGGATGGAAGTCATCGAAAATGGGCAGGAAGTTTGTTAAATGAACCGGAATTCGTCCAAAACAAGCAGGAACTCGGCCAATTGTGTCGGAATTTGTCGAAAAAACCTGCTCAATACCAAACAACTGATTCCTGCTCATTTTCCAACCAATCCAACAAATCCAACAATCCATAAACTCATACAATTCCACCAAAATCCCAAAAATTCAATCATTTCAAAAATGTACAATTTTAAACATTACATTATCCAAGAAAATGTACATCACTCATCAAAAGACAAATCAAAAATGCAATGAGCCATATACAACCTATATCTTTCCCTGCACCCTTCCCTTTCAGCCCAAGGTATATTTGGTCGCCCACAAATTAATTGATCGATGAACATGCATGAGTACACAACTTCACTGAACATGTCAAATGCTCTGAAGCCTTTGGCAAAGTCCACCGCTATCTTCTCCTTGCACGGTTGCAAACCTTGCTTGTTATGATCCCAGAATTTGTCATCGATCAAATATTTGTACAGGTTATCCGTTATGCGTGTTGGGAAATTTGGCTAAGTTTCCTCTCCCCAGTAGCTACTTGTTTAGATTCTAGTTTGGTGTTTTGGTGGATCAAATCCTAAGTCCTACCAGCGTCAGTTGTCTCTAGATAGCTCTAGATCTCAAATGTAAAGTCCTGTTTAGGTCTTTTGAGTTGTAAGTCGCAGCTGATCAAGACTCATGCTGGCTACTGTTCACCAGCATGAGATGTACTCACCAGTTGAGAGAAGTCTCACCAGCAAGCGACTGACAAAGACTCGTGCTGACACTGTTCACCAGCATGAGAAAAGCTAATGACTGGCTACTGTTCACCAGTTGGGAAGGTTTTCATCAGCAGGCGGCTGACAAAACTCACCAGCAGAATAGGTGTTCTCACTGACACTGTTCACCAGCGGTGAAGCCACCAGTCATGGGAGATTCCAAGAGTTAACATCAGACAAATTGGTAGACTTAGATTGTGCCAGCGCAAAGTCACCAGCAGAGACTGCCAGCACAAAGATCACCAGCATGTTCTACCAGTCGGATGTTACCAGCAGAATTCAAGATTCGCTCTCCCAGAGTCTTAGAGACAAAAAGAAGATTCGTCTGAGGAATAAACTGACAAAGTATGACTTTAAGGGAGGATACCTTAAAGTCTATCAGTTCAAGACACCAGTTCC
Source organism: Plectranthus barbatus (assembly GCA_026898455.1). NCBI lineage: Eukaryota > Viridiplantae > Streptophyta > Magnoliopsida > Lamiales > Lamiaceae > Plectranthus > Plectranthus barbatus. The sequence continues at coordinate 69,461 of JAPKLW010002106.1, forward strand.
GATTCCTCGTACTGACGAATAGTGCCGTTCTGACATAAAGAGATCAATGTCAGATAAAGTGGACAAAAGCATGGCGCTTTCCGGAAATTCCTACCTGCCGCCGTCAGAAGGACATGCGAGGACAGAGACCTTTTCCGGATGAGTCCAAACGGCTAGAAATTTGAATGGGATCCCACTTCTATAAATACCTGGGATCCATCAACATTCAATACTCTTGACCTACCGAAAGACTCAGAATTTATTACGCTCAAGCAAGCAAGCAAATCTTTCGAGGCCTCTCTAAAGGCTATCCGTGTGTTGATTTATTCAAACACGAGACTTCAAGCTTCCAGCTTGTAAGTTATCGATCTCTTTGGTGTTCTTTCTCTTCCGAGGAAGTTCACAGCAGCTCTTGTGCCAGCCAGCACTTGAGTTATTACGGGCTTTTTGCCGTATTGAGAAGACACGTTCTTGGGAGAACTAAACACCCACGCAGTCAGCTAAGGAGGTTGAAGTGACGTGCTCGCACTCCACCAGCTGATCAGAGTTGAAGAAGGACAAGGCCGGGAGCAGTTGATCTAGAGAACTGGTGGACGAGGCATTCACCAGCTAGAGATAGATCGTAGGACGCTTGTACCCGATTACTCTTAGTGAAATTTCCAGTGCTACGACTGGAGAGTGGACGTAGATCAGTTGATCGAACCACTATAAATCCTTTGTCTTTTATCAGCTTTCTGCATTTCATACTGATTTAAAACCCAGCACCCAAGTGCTGGTGTATATCTGAAAACCGATATAACTGTGCAAACAAGGCTAAAAACATTCAAAGTCTTGAGCTACCAGCTGACGAGCCAGTTGCCAGTCAGCTGAGTACTCAGAGTGCCAGTTGACTTACCAGCTGACAAGGTCCCAGTCAGCTGAGTAACCAGCAGAGCGCAAGAAACGATTTAACACATTTTCCGCTGCCAAGTTATACCCTGATAATCCGGGACCAACAAGTGGTATCAGAGCGGACGGTTCGTATAGACCGTTCGTATCTGAGTCGCTTAGGACCGTGATCCACATTTCCTTGCGCTCTCTTCTTTTTGCTTGTCTGTTTGATTAGCTCAGGTACATCAAGATGAATATTCCGAAGCTACTCGACTACAAGTCTGTGAAGCATGATACATGGCGAAAGAGGACTCTTATCTCTCTAAAGAGCATTCATCCAGAGATGAAAGATGTGCTAGAGACAGGGCCGATTGAGATCACCAAGATTCAGCACCAGCTAGGAGATCGTCCAGCTGCCGTGATCCCAAAGCCCCAAGACGAATGGAATGCTGAGGACAGGAAGCGGAATCAGTTGGATTCCATTGCTCATGAACTGATCCTGGCATGTCTTCCAGAGTCATTGATGGAGGATGCACTCCAGTTCAACAATGCCAAGGGAGTATGGGATTATCTTGATAGTCTATGTCAAGAAACTGATCAAATGAAACGCAACAAATTGCAGGTTGCGGTGGACAAGTATGAGTCCTTCCAGATGCTGCCTGGAGAAACCATCAAGGAGATGGAGGCGAGATTCAACGCCATCGTCAGCGAGCTAAAGTCCCTGGACAGGAAGTATTCAAATGAAGATCTTAATGCCAAGATCCTGTCCAAGATGCCCAAGGAGGACTGGTTTGTGAAGACCACAGCTCTGAAGGAGAAGGACCTGTCCAAGATGACTCCCAAGGAGTTATTTGCTCAGTTGCAGGCACACGAGTGGGACATCCAGATGGTGAACAAGAATGAGGCCATCCGGAACATCGGATCCCCCAGCATCAAAGCTCAAGACGAAGCTTATTTCGTCAAGAAGGACTTCAAGTGGAAGCACAAGAAGCCCTTCCATGCTGACAGATCTGCTGCCCAGCACAACCAGCCGAAAGAGATCCCAGTCACATCGGGATCTAACTCAAAAGACGGCGAGAGCTCTATCGCAGATCTTGAGCAACAGATGAAACGACTGGCTTTCCTTCTGGAGAAAGCCAAGTCAAAGCAGGGAGTATCTCTGAGCTCAACTGACGGCAAATTCGTCAAGAGAGCTCCCCGTGCTTGCTACCAGTGCCAATCCCCTGATCATTTAAAGTTTGAATGTCCACAGGTGGACAAAAATGAGCGGGCAAGGCTAAAGAAGCTCTTTGAAGAGCGCGCCTCCAAGGCCGTTGCCAAGGCTATGCTGACCAGGACTGAAGTGCCTGACATACCCGACCATGATGATGGGGAGTATGCGTCAGACGAGGAGTCAGAAGAGGAAGCTCTACTGGCACTTATGGCAGCTTTTGGGGAGGAGTCAGCTGAAGGAAGTGCTGACAGTGAAGAGGCACTTGCAGCTGATGATCAGGTACAATCATCAGCTTCCCAAATGCATATCATGCCTTCTATTTGTTTAGACGATTCTGAGTCGCATTGCTCCGACTCAGAAGCTGTCACCATAGACATTCTTCAAAAAGAATTTTTAAAATTTTATGAAATAAAGAATGTCTTAGCTGGTGAAAATGCTTCGCTGAAAGATCAAATTTCTGTTTTGACCAAGGAGATTGAAAAATCGAGGTCAGTCAGTGAAGAGCTAGCCACTTTGAAAAAGAATCACTTTGAGTTGCTCCAAGATTTTCAAATTACAAAAACTGAGCGAGATAATTTTCACGATCTCGTTCTGGAGCAAGAAAATAGAATAAATTTTTTGAATAAAGGCTCAAAGGATTTGGAAAAGGCTCTATCTCATTGGAGAAAGCCTTCTGATAAGTCCGGGTTGGGATTTACAAAAGATTTGAGCATAAATCAGCCCGAACGAATCAGTACTGGTAAGGGTAAGGGCAAACTGGTAAATGCATCAGCACCAGCTGGTAATACCAGTCAGTCCCGTGTGGCTGATCAGCATAGGAACCATATGTCCAGATACATAGGTGAGTCATCAAGACAAAATCCTCAACTGGCAAGATCCTCTGCTGACAGGACGCCAGCATACCCGAAGACGCAGACTAAGCCGGATTATTCTAAGGCAAGGAAGTCAGCGTCAGCTGCCAGTGGAATCCGACAGCCAGCACCAGCTGTCCAGAGATTCCACGCCCAACCTTACAAGTATGCCAGTTGCCAGCATACTTACAAGGGATCCAAATCTCAGCGGAATACTGAGAGAAGGACATTTCCCGATAGGAGGAACACCTATCGGAGGCCTGAGCTCAATCAAAACCTTTTCTCAAGGGCTGGAAAGGCTAATCATAGTGGTCCACAATTCCAGAGACCACCAAGGCAACACATGCGGTCGGAAAGAAATTTACGACACCCTCAGAGGAAGAATACTTCCAGAGGAACCGCACACACAGCCACACCTTCCAAAAACAAATCCATGCATTATTTTAAACGGAAGGGAAAGGCCACAAGTGATGTCAGCAAGGGTAACACCGAGCTGAAGATTACTCAAGTCTGGATTCCAAAAGGAATGATCCAGAGATCTAACCCTGCAGGACCCGCTGATGATCGGGGACCTAAATAATTTCATTTTCTTGCACGAACAGGATCATGCAACACAGCTTCAGAGATCGAGCGAGTGGATCATAGATAGTGGTTGCTCGGCTCATATGACTGGTGAGGAGTTCCTATTTTCTGAGCTCACCAAGGTCAGAGGACCTCCAGTTATTTTTGGTGATAACTCCAAGGGCAGAGTTATTAGCAAGGGCTGCATCGAGAAGGATGATGTCAGAATTGTGAATGTATCCCTTGTCACCAATCTGAAGCACAACCTCCTGAGCATCAGTCAGCTGTGCGACAATGGTTATACCATTGTGTTTGACAAATCAGGATGCCAGATCAAGAATGAAGAGTCTGGCGAGACCAAGCTGAAAGGTGTCAGGAAAGGAGGTCTCTATGTTGTTGACTGGCAAAGCGGGAAGACTGATACATGCTTTGTAGCCACCAGTTCCATGGAAACTAACTGGCTGTGGCACAAAAGGTTAAGTCATCTAAATTTCAAAACTATTAATTATCTAACCAAGCATGATCTTGTAGATGGTCTTCCCAAGGGCGGGTTCAAGAAGGAAGGAATTTGCAAAGCTTGCCAGCAAGGCAAACAAACTAGGAAGTCCTTCAAGAACCAGTCGCCAGTCTGCCCCAGTACCAGTCAGGTACTCGAGTTGTTACACATGGACCTGTTTGGACCAGTAACACCGCAAACCATTGGAGGAAGACGATACTCGCTGGTGGTAGTCGATGACTACTCGCGCTATACCTGGGTAAAGCTTCTCAGAACCAAGGATGAGGTGAAGATCATTCTTCCAGAATTGATCATCCAAGCTCAGAAACAGAGAGAAGCTGTGGTAAAGCGAATTCGATCAGACAATGGGACTGAATTCTGCAACAGTCTGCTGATGGATTTTTGCGCGGAGGCCGGGATCAAGCATGAGAGATCTACTCCAAGGCAACCGCAGCAGAATGGACTGGCAGAACGTAGGAATAGGACGCTGAAAGAAGCGGTCCGGTCCATGCTGGCTGAGTCCGGCTTGGGACAGAGTTTCTGGGGAGAAGCGTTGGTGACTGCCTGCTATACTCAGAATAGAAGCGGGATCAACGACAGACTCCAGAAAACTCCCTACGAAGTGTATTTTGGTCGTAAGCCTTCTATAGCTCATCTTCGTGCATTCGGTTCACCATGTTATATCCATAATAATGGGAAGTCAAAGTTAAATGCTTTCTCGCCTAAGGCTGATGAGGGTGTGTTCGTCGGATATGGACATCCCTCTCACAAGGGCTATAGAGTATTTAACAAGACTACCCAGCTTGTGGAAATAACATGCAATGTTGTTTTTGATGAAGCTACTTTAGTGCGCAGGACCTTACGCCAACTGGCTGAAGATGTTCATGAGGTCGAGAATGTCAGCGACCAGTTGGGCAGGAATTCTTCCGATGCTCAACCAACTGGTTCGACTAGACCTATGAATGGATCATCTTCACAACCAGTTCCCTCAGGTGCCCATCAGCAACCTGAGAGGGTCGGTGATGCAAATGACCTTGCTGAGACCTTACACTCAATCTCCCTGAGTGGATCTAGCAAAAATCAAGGGGGAATTCCGACTGGAATCTTTGAGCCAGAAGACAACGATGAACCAGCTGGAATGGAGATACCAGCTGATACTGACAACGTTGGTGAAGGTTCGGGAAATTAGTCAGACAGTGGAGCTGAGGAAGATGTTCCGACTGGCGAAGGTCAACCACCAGTTGAAATTCCAGTTCCGACTGGTGAAGGTCAACTGCGAGTTGCAGTTCCAGCTCCGACTGGTGAAAATGTGGAAGCACCAGTTATCAGGACAGAAGAACCTATTTCACAGCCGGCACCAGCAGTCGCTGGTCCTCCCAGATGGCTGAGGGATCACCCAACTGATGCTATTCTCGGTAATCCGGAAGGTTCTGTCCAGACTCAACACGGCAGTGCGCTCCTGAGTTGCTTTATTTCTCAAATAAAACCTACTTCCATAGGAGTTGCGCTAGAATCTGCTGATTGGATTAATGCCATGCAAGAGGAGCTTGCTGAATTCACTCGCAATAATGTTTGGGACTTGGTGGAGAGACCATCACATCAGTCAGTGATTGGCACCAAGTGGGTTTTCAAGAACAAGCGAGATGAGAATGGCACCGTGGTCAGAAATAAAGCTCGTTTAGTTGCCAAAGGTTACAGGCAGTGTGAAGGGATCGATTTCGATGAGACCTTCGCACCAGTTGCCAGAATGGAGGCGATACGGCTGTTCCTTGCGTATGCAGCGTATCACGGCTTCACAGTATTCCAGATGGATGTGAAGAGCGCCTTCTTGAATGGCGAGCTAAAAGAGGAGGTTTATGTTGAGCAACCTCCAGGCTTTGAAGTTGGCACCAAGGTGTACAAGCTGAGAAAGGCCCTGTATGGATTGAAACAGGCGCCTAGGGCTTGGTACGAAACGCTGTCACAATTCCTTATCAGCAATGGATTTCGGAAAGGGAAGATTGATAGAACTCTTTTCCTTCTCAAGGATGGAGGTGACATGCTGATGGTGCAGATCTATGTTGATGACATCATATTCGGATCAAGGAATATCACTCTCTGCGAGAAGTTTTCTCAACTGATGCAGACATCATTTCAGATGAGTATGATGGGCAAGTTAACATACTTTCTCGGACTCCAGGTCCAGCAGTCAGCTGATGGAATTTTTATCAGCCAGCGAAAGTATACGAAGGAGTTAATTCAGAAGTATTGCCCAGAGAAAACTAAGTCCCTCAGAATACCTATGAGCACCAGTTGTCAAATATTTCTTGATGAGCAAGGTGAATCAGTTGATCCTACCATCTACCGAGGAATCATTGGATCACTTCTCTATCTCACAGCCAGCAGACCCGACATCTCGTACTCAGTCGGAGTGTGTGCCAGATTTCAAGCCAATCCGAAAAAGTCACACATGGAAGCTGCAAAGAGGATAGTGAAATATCTGAAGGGGACTGAATCTCTTGGAATATGGTATCCCAGAAATGATGAGCTTACACTCATTGGATATTCAGATTCAGATTTTGCTGGATGCCGTATAGATCGAAAGAGTACCAGTGGTACATGTCAGTTTCTAGGACACAAGCTAATCAGTTGGTTTAGCAAGAAGCAGCACTCAGTTGCTACATCTACCACTGAAGCTGAATATGTTGCCGCTGCCAGTTGCTGTGCTCAAATTATTTGGATCAAGCAACAACTGGAGGATTATGAAGTGGACACTGGCTGTGTTCCAATCTATTGCGACAACAACAGTGCTATGTGCATCACGAAGAATCCGGTTCACCATTCTAGAACCAAGCACATAGATATTCGACATCACTTCATACGTGATCATGTCGAGAAGAAGGATGTCAGCGTGGACTACATCAGAACTGAAGATCAATTGGCTGACATCTTCACCAAGCCACTACCAGAAGCAAGATTCAAGGAGTTGTGCATCAAACTCGGTCTTCTAGAGATTGATGCGAGCCCAAGTGTTGAGGAAGAATGAGTCCCAGCTCTCATTCTGTTCTTGGTCTTCAGGAGGATGCTGATTACGACTAAGTCCAAGCTCTTAGTTGTTTTCATTCAAGTGGTATCTCTAGCTCACTGATGGTTACTACTGGCGGAATTTATCCCTTAATTATCCAAGGAAATGAGTCCCAGTTCTCATTTCAATTTGCCAGCATAACCCATCAGTTCAAGCGAAATTGGGTCCCAGCTCCCAATTTCAAGCGATGATAAGAAGTAGATTTCTTGAAGAGAAGATGACGCGGAATAAAATTGAGTCCAAGCTCTCAATTTTCTTATCCTTCGAGTTGTCAGCAGACAACTGGCGATTTCCTACAACTGACTCGGGTGCCAGTCGTAAGTACCAGTTGTCAACTGGTAAGGAGGCCATGCTGACAGGGGGAAGTATTCAACTGGCATATAACTGTTGACCAGTTATACTACTGATGACCAGTTGAGTCCCAGCTGTATCAGAAAAGGCGGGATTGTTCAAATCCAACTTGCGTGTACAGCCCTCAGAATTTAATGCGGCATTTAATGCCACATTTAATGTGCACAGTGTCTGCGCAGTCCGACGCTTGGGTGCCACCAATCGCTGCGTGCCACGTCAGCCCCACGGCGTAGCCCACGTCAGCACGACCGCGCACGTCGCACAGGGAACCGGGCCTGCTGATGACCGTCGATCCTCGCTTGCTGAGCGTTGATTCTGGACGTCTGATCCTGCATGGGCCGAGTATAAATACCCGATCACTTCCTTCGGGTTAACCTTTATGTTTCCCTACTTTCAGAACCCTACCTTCAAAGTTCTCTCATCTTCCCTTGAGATTTTCTGAAACTTGAATATTTCTGAAGTCATGGCATCATCTTCTCAACCTCCAGCTGATAACCCTCCATCTACACCTACATCATCCCAGCCTGGTTCACCAGACCTACCCCTCGCTGAAGCCCATATGCCAACTTATACTGGCATAGTGAAGATTGAAGATGTCGATTACACATATCCATTCGCCCGACTGGTTCAGTTGAACAGGCCGGCGACCAGGGGACAGCTCTCAAACGCGCAGGTTAGGGCTGCTCAGGTCCAGAAAGAGAAAATATTGAATGCGACATTGGCCCTGAAAAATTTCGGGGAGGAGCTGATGGAGATGATTGACCGAGAAGAGCTCCGACAGTACCTGACGGCGACACCCCAAACTTTTCATCCACACATGGTAGCCGAGTTCTACGCTCGGGCCGTGATAGCTGACGACAGGAAGTCTTTCACAACTTTCGTTTTTGGTCACTTGATCACCATCACTGCAGAATACCTCGCCGATCTCTTCGGACTGAGGAATGAAGGAGAAGAAGTGGCCACGTATCTTCAGGATGATACGGTGGAATTCCGGAGGAGGTGGGCGCAGTGGAAGAAGCCAGAAGTCACCGCCTTCCGGACTGGCATGAAGAAGTCCGAGATGGAGGAGTACTGGCAGATGGTGTGCGACATTGTAGTTCGCATGCTACAATGTGAAGTCGGCTCGTACGCCGAGTTGAGCCTGCGGAAGTTCTCCGTGATGTGTGCCCTGGTGGATGGAATTCAGGGCAACTGGGCCGAATTTTTCTTTGGCCGGTTGCTGGAGAATGTGGCGCGGAACATCATCGTGCCAACTGAAGGGAGATTTGCCCATGCCGTATCCTTCGGGCTGAGGATCAGCCACATCCTGGAGATAGAATTGGGTGATGGCGTGGATCAGGGGGAGCAGCTGGTTGGTTCCGACTTCATACCAGCCACGAAGGCGAAGCTGCCCCACCCAGATTACAAGAAGCCACGAAGGCTGAAAGGGAAGTCAGCAGTGGACCCTGCTGAGGTCGTTTCTGAGGAGGACTCAGAAGACCTGGGAGAGCAAGTGCCAGCTATGGCTCTCCCACTGACTGATGAGGCAAGAGCTCAGTTGAAGAGAAAGCTGGAGACGGAGTCTCTCTTCGAAACCATGGAAGGCGCGGTGGCTGAGGCGACTGGTATCCACCCACGGGATGTACAACTGGTACCAGTCACCAAGAAGCCATCCCACAAGAAGCCCAAGACTTCCCAGCACCAGCAGCCACCATCAGCTGTTGCATATGACCCTGAGTCTGGGAAGATCTCCATCCCAGTCAAGAAGTCCGTCTTGGGACTGACTGAGGAGGAGACCCTCGAAAGGATGACTCGCAAGAGGAAGCGAATCCAGACCAGAGCTCAGAAGCTGGTAGAGCAGGCGAAGAAGGAGCAGCAAGCCTCCATAGTCAGGAAGAAGCAGGCCCAGGCAAGGCTGAAGGCCTTGGCCGACCAGCAGAAGAGGGAGGCGGAGCTGGCAGCCAGGGATGAGAGGTTTGCCAAGATAAAGGCAGAGACAGAGGCCAGGCGCCAGGCAGAGCTGGCAGAACAGATGAGACTGGCGGCCAAGGGCAAAGGAAAAGCGCTCGAAATCTCAAGTGCCGGCCGACCAGCACCAGCCCCACCAGGCGAGCTCCTACCTGAAGAAACCTTTGAACGCCTGCTGGTGATGGGTACTGACGAAGACATTATGTCTATCGTGGACCAGTACCAGGAGAAAGAGGAAGGTACTGGTGAAGGTGAGGACGTCCCACTGGCTGCGCAAGGGGAAGCCAGTGGAGGAGCTGCAGAAGACCCACTGGCCGCGCAAGGGGGTGCCAGTGGAGTAGAAGAAGAGCGGGCGACCACCCCGGTACAACTGGCGAGCTTCTCGGATGTCAGTTCTGAATCCGAGGATGAAGAGGAACCAAGGGCTGAGGAGCCAGAGCAGGAGCCAGCTGCGGAGGTGAGTCATTACTCAATGGTGCAGAGGATGGAGCCAAGGGATCTGTTCCCAGACATTGATGATAAGGCTCATCATCCTGCCAGTCGCCCCCGATCCACAGATGCCTCGACATCAACTTCCGGGCGACCAGCAGCATTCTCTACACCACCAGTTAGGCGTGCACGAACTGAAAGGCGCCCTTATATGCTCTGCATCCAAGAGCATCAACTGGTTGATGAGGATACCTTCCAGGCTCGAGTGACAGGGGTGCACCGGTGGGAGCAGCGCGGGGAGATGGCATTTCATAATTCAAGAGTGCCAGAGCCATCTGCATTCAACATCATACCCTTCAGCGGACTCCCACACCAGTCGGTCTATGCCTCCAGAATCACTGACTGGTGCCTGCCCCTGCAGCCAGTGGAATATTACAACTCCACTCTCTATGAGTATGCTGAGAACATCACGGTGGAGGTGGAAAATGCCGTCAATGACGAGATGATATCCAGCTACCGTAGACTCTGGAGGGTGGATCCGGAACTATGTCTGGAGTTCCGGAGATGGCGGATTTTTGATCGATGCCAGCGCCTGCTGACTGTGGAGAAGCGGGCAGTTCTCTATGCCAGGCTGGGTCTTGGCTACTGGAGAGCGGAGGAGGAGTGGGCTAATGCTTTCATGGGCACTGATCCTGAGTACCCCCAGCAGCTGTCTACAAGGAGGATCAAGCGACGCTTGCTGAAAATTGCAGAGTATAGGCAGCTGACTGGAAGCTCCGGCCTCCCGCCACGGAAAAAGGTCAAGTTACCTTTCCTCTAGTTCCGAGTCACCAGTCGGGGGTACCAGCTGACGTACGCGCTCCGACGCCTCAACGTGCTGGTTACCCTCCCGAGGATCCCTCCCTATCATGCTATCCTGTTCGACATGGCTGCCTGCACCTTGCTGGTAGACCACATTGTGGAGGAGGATCCTTCTAGTGGTTTGTGGCTGACCCTTGCCGTCCCTCCTGTTCCTATTGTCTCGGGCGATCTCGTCCCTGATCATATGGACTGGCAAGTGGTGGATTTCACAGCCCCACCCGTTTTTGAAGAAGTCCAGACAGCTCCAGCTGCAGTGCCAGTAGCAGAGCCAGCAGCTGATATACAAGTAGAAGAGTCAGCAGCAGCTGATGTACAAGCAGAGGCACCAGTAGCAGCTGCAGTGCCAGCGGAGGAGCCAGCCCCGATGGAGATATCAACTGCATCTGAACCAGCAGCGGCTCCTTCCGCAACTGATGCACCTTCCTCTTCCATTGAAGTATCAGCACAGCCAATCTCTGAGATCCATCCCCCTGCGCAGCTTCTTGCAATCATTGATGCCAGGATGGACCAGCGCTTCGCCAGCTTCCGAACCGAGATGACTCAACAAATGGAGTCATTCACCGCTGGAGTGTCCTCCTTTTTGGCGCGGATCCAAGAGGGGGAAAATGCGCGAGCACGTGCTGAGGCTGAGAGAGCCCGTCTTGCTGAAGAGGAGAGGAGGATAGCTGCTGAGGAAAGGGAGAAGAGCAGACAAGACATGGCAGCGCTTACTGAGATCCTGAGGTCGCTCACAAGCAGAACTCAATCACCAGGATCATCTTCTCAGCCATAGTCTAGCTTCTTCATTTTGTTGTAAGTATTTGTATCTCTAGACTAGTCAGTTTTCTATCCTGTACTTGTAACTGCAACATATCAATGGATTGATTACTGACAAGTTGATGACAATTCCTCAT
>JAPKLW010002106.1:90975-108617 GCA_026898455.1 Plectranthus barbatus
TTTGGTCGTAAGCCTTCTATAGCTCATCTTCGTGCATTCGGTTCACCATGTTATATCCATAATAATGGGAAGTCGAAGTTAAATGCTTTCTCGCCTAAGGCTGATGAGGGTGTGTTTGTCGGATATGGACATCCCTCTCACAAGGGCTATAGAGTATTTAACAAGACTACCCAGCTTGTGGAAATAACATGCAATGTTGTTTTTGATGAAGCTACTTTAGTGCGCAGGACCTTACGCCAACTGGCTGAAGATGTTCCTGAGGTCGAGGATGTCAGCAACCAGTTGGGCAGGAATTCTTCCGATGCTCAACCAACTGGTTCGACTAGACCTATGAATGGATCATCTTCACAACCAGTTCCCTCAGGTGCCCATCAGCAACCTGAGAGGGTCGGTGATGCAAATGACCTTGCTGAGACCTTACACTCAATCTCCCTGAGTGGATCTAGCAAAAATCAAGGGGGAATTCCGACTGGAATCTTTGAGCCAGAAGACAACGATGAACCAGCTGGAATGGAGATACCAGCTGATACTGACAACGTTGGTGAAGGTTCGGGAAATTAGTCAGACAGTGGAGCTGAGGAAGATGTTCCGACTGGCGAAGGTCAACCACCAGTTGAAATTCCAGTTCCGACTGGTGAAGGTCAACTGCGAGTTGCAGTTCCAGCTCCGACTGGTGAAAATGTGGAAGCACCAGTTATCAGGACAGAAGAACCTATTTCACAGCCGGCACCAGCAGTCGCTGGTCCTCCCAGATGGCTGAGGGATCACCCAACTGATGCTATTCTCGGTAATCCGGAAGGTTCTGTCCAGACTCAACACGGCAGTGCGCTCCTGAGTTGCTTTATTTCTCAAATAAAACCTACTTCCATAGGAGTTGCGCTAGAATCTGCTGATTGGATTAATGCCATGCAAGAGGAGCTTGCTGAATTCACTCGCAATAATGTTTGGGACTTGGTGGAGAGACCATCACATCAGTCAGTGATTGGCACCAAGTGGGTTTTCAAGAACAAGCGAGATGAAACTGGCACTGTAGTCAGAAACAAAGCTCGATTAGTCGCCAAAGGTTACAGGCAGTGTGAAGGGATCGATTTCGATGAGACCTTCGCACCAGTTGCCAGAATGGAGGCGATACGGCTGTTCCTTGCGTATGCAGCGTATCACGGCTTCACAGTATTCCAGATGGATGTGAAGAGCGCCTTCTTGAATGGCGAGCTAAAAGAGGAGGTTTATGTTGAGCAACCTCCAGTCTTTGAAGTTGGCACCAAGGTGTACAAGCTGAGAAAGGCCCTGTATGGATTGAAACAGGCGCCCAGGGCTTGGTACGAAACGCTGTCACAATTCCTCACCAGCAATGGATTTCGGAAAGGGAAGATTGATAGGACTCTCTTTCTTCTCAAGGATGGTGGTGACATGCTAATGGTGCAGATCTATGTAGATGACATCATATTCGGATCAAGGAATATAACTCTCTGCGAGAAGTTTTCTCAACTGATGCAGACATCATTTCAGATGAGTATGATGGGCAAGTTAACATACTTTCTCGGACTCCAGGTCCAGCAGTCAGCTGATGGAATTTTTATCAGCCAGCGGAAGTATACGAAGGAGTTAATTCAGAAGTATTGCCCAGAGAAAACTAAGTCCCTCAGAATACCTATGAGCACCAGTTGTCAAATATTTCTTGATGAGCAAGGTGAATCAGTTGATCCTACCATCTACCGAGGAATCATTGGATCACTTCTCTATCTCACAGCCAGCAGACCCGACATTTCGTACTCAGTCGGAGTGTGTGCCAGATTTCAAGCCAATCCGAAAAGGTCACACATGGAAGCTGCAAAGAGGATAGTGAAATATCTGAAGGGGACTGAATCTCTTGGAATATGGTATCCCAGAAATGATGAGCTTACACTCATTGGATATTCAGATTCAGATTTTGCTGGATGCCGTATAGATCGAAAGAGTACCAGTGGTACATGTCAGTTTCTAGGACACAAGCTAATCAGTTGGTTTAGCAAGAAGCAGCACTCAGTTGCTACATCTACCACTGAGGCTGAATATGTTGCCGCTGCCAGTTGCTGTGCTCAAATAATTTGGATCAAGCAACAACTGGAGGATTATGAAGTGGACACTGGCTGTGTTCCAATCTATTGCGACAACAACAGTGCTATGTGCATCACGAAGAATCCGGTTCACCATTCTAGAACCAAGCACATAGATATTCGACATCACTTCATACGTGATCATGTCGAGAAGAAGGATGTCAGCGTGGACTACATCAGAACTGAAGATCAATTGGCTGACATCTTCACCAAGCCACTACCAGAAGCAAGATTCAAGGAGTTGTGCATCAAACTCGGTCTTCTAGAGATTGATGCGAGCCCAAGTGTTGAGGAAGAATGAGTCCCAGCTCTCATTCTGTTCTTGGTCTTCAGGAGGATGCTGATTACGACTAAGTCCAAGCTCTTAGTTGTTTTCATTCAAGTGGTATCTCTAGCTCACTGATGGTTACTACTGGCGGAATTTATCCCTTAATTATCCAAGGAAATGAGTCCCAGTTCTCATTTCAATTTGCCAGCATAACCCATCAGTTCAAGCGAAATTGGGTCCCAGCTCCCAATTTCAAGCGATGATAAGAAGTAGATTTCTTGAAGAGAAGATGACGCGGAATAAAATTGAGTCCAAGCTCTCAATTTTCTTATCCTTCGAGTTGTCAGCAGACAACTGGCGATTTCCTACAACTGACTCGGGTGCCAGTCGTAAGTACCAGTTGTCAACTGGTAAGGAGGCCATGCTGACAGGGGGAAGTATTCAACTGGCATATAACTGTTGACCAGTTATACTACTGATGACCAGTTGAGTCCCAGCTGTATCAGAAAAGGCGGGATTGTTCAAATCCAACTTGCGTGTACAGCCCTCAGAATTTAATGCGGCATTTAATGCCACATTTAATGTGCACAGTGTCTGCGCAGTCCGACGCTTGGGTGCCACCAATCGCTGCGTGCCACGTCAGCCCCACGGCGTAGCCCACGTCAGCACGACCGCGCACGTCGCACAGGGAACCGGGCCTGCTGATGACCGTCGATCCTCGCTTGCTGAGCGTTGATTCTGGACGTCTGATCCTGCATGGGCCGAGTATAAATACCCGATCACTTCCTTCGGGTTAACCTTTATGTTTCCCTACTTTCAGAACCCTACCTTCAAAGTTCTCTCATCTTCCCTTGAGATTTTCTGAAACTTGAATATTTCTGAAGTCATGGCATCATCTTCTCAACCTCCAGCTGATAACCCTCCATCTACACCTACATCATCCCAGCCTGGTTCACCAGACCTACCCCTCGCTGAAGCCCATATGCCAACTTATACTGGCATAGTGAAGATTGAAGATGTCGATTACACATATCCATTCGCCCGACTGGTTCAGTTGAACAGGCCGGCGACCAGGGGACAGCTCTCAAACGCGCAGGTTAGGGCTGCTCAGGTCCAGAAAGAGAAAATATTGAATGCGACATTGGCCCTGAAAAATTTCGGGGAGGAGCTGATGGAGATGATTGACCGAGAAGAGCTCCGACAGTACCTGACGGCGACACCCCAAACTTTTCATCCACACATGGTAGCCGAGTTCTACGCTCGGGCCGTGATAGCTGACGACAGGAAGTCTTTCACAACTTTCGTTTTTGGTCACTTGATCACCATCACTGCAGAATACCTCGCCGATCTCTTCGGACTGAGGAATGAAGGAGAAGAAGTGGCCACGTATCTTCAGGATGATACGGTGGAATTCCGGAGGAGGTGGGCGCAGTGGAAGAAGCCAGAAGTCACCGCCTTCCGGACTGGCATGAAGAAGTCCGAGATGGAGGAGTACTGGCAGATGGTGTGCGACATTGTAGTTCGCATGCTACAATGTGAAGTCGGCTCGTACGCCGAGTTGAGCCTGCGGAAGTTCTCCGTGATGTGTGCCCTGGTGGATGGAATTCAGGGCAACTGGGCCGAATTTTTCTTTGGCCGGTTGCTGGAGAATGTGGCGCGGAACATCATCGTGCCAACTGAAGGGAGATTTGCCCATGCCGTATCCTTCGGGCTGAGGATCAGCCACATCCTGGAGATAGAATTGGGTGATGGCGTGGATCAGGGGGAGCAGCTGGTTGGTTCCGACTTCATACCAGCCACGAAGGCGAAGCTGCCCCACCCAGATTACAAGAAGCCACGAAGGCTGAAAGGGAAGTCAGCAGTGGACCCTGCTGAGGTCGTTTCTGAGGAGGACTCAGAAGACCTGGGAGAGCAAGTGCCAGCTATGGCTCTCCCACTGACTGATGAGGCACGAGCTCAGTTGAAGAGAAAGCTGGAGACGGAGTCTCTCTTCGAAACCATGGAAGGCGCGGTGGCTGAGGCGACTGGTATCCACCCACGGGATGTACAACTGGTACCAGTCACCAAGAAGCCATCCCACAAGAAGCCCAAGACTTCCCAGCACCAGCAGCCACCATCAGCTGTTGCATATGACCCTGAGTCTGGGAAGATCTCCATCCCAGTCAAGAAGTCCGTCTTGGGACTGACTGAGGAGGAGACCCTCGAAAGGATGACTCGCAAGAGGAAGCGAATCCAGACCAGAGCTCAGAAGCTGGTAGAGCAGGCGAAGAAGGAGCAGCAAGCCTCCATAGTCAGGAAGAAGCAGGCCCAGGCAAGGCTGAAGGCCTTGGCCGACCAGCAGAAGAGGGAGGCGGAGCTGGCAGCCAGGGATGAGAGGTTTGCCAAGATAAAGGCAGAGACAGAGGCCAGGCGCCAGGCAGAGCTGGCAGAACAGATGAGACTGGCGGCCAAGGGCAAAGGAAAAGCGCTCGAAATCTCAAGTGCCGGCCGACCAGCACCAGCCCCACCAGGCGAGCTCCTACCTGAAGAAACCTTTGAACGCCTGCTGGTGATGGGTACTGACGAAGACATTATGTCTATCGTGGACCAGTACCAGGAGAAAGAGGAAGGTACTGGTGAAGGTGAGGACGTCCCACTGGCTGCGCAAGGGGAAGCCAGTGGAGGAGCTGCAGAAGACCCACTGGCCGCGCAAGGGGGTGCCAGTGGAGTAGAAGAAGAGCGGGCGACCACCCCGGTACAACTGGCGAGCTTCTCGGATGTCAGTTCTGAATCCGAGGATGAAGAGGAACCAAGGGCTGAGGAGCCAGAGCAGGAGCCAGCTGCGGAGGTGAGTCATTACTCAATGGTGCAGAGGATGGAGCCAAGGGATCTGTTCCCAGACATTGATGATAAGGCTCATCATCCTGCCAGTCGCCCCCGATCCACAGATGCCTCGACATCAACTTCCGGGCGACCAGCAGCATTCTCTACACCACCAGTTAGGCGTGCACGAACTGAAAGGCGCCCTTATATGCTCTGCATCCAAGAGCATCAACTGGTTGATGAGGATACCTTCCAGGCTCGAGTGACAGGGGTGCACCGGTGGGAGCAGCGCGGGGAGATGGCATTTCATAATTCAAGAGTGCCAGAGCCATCTGCATTCAACATCATACCCTTCAGCGGACTCCCACACCAGTCGGTCTATGCCTCCAGAATCACTGACTGGTGCCTGCCCCTGCAGCCAGTGGAATATTACAACTCCACTCTCTATGAGTATGCTGAGAACATCACGGTGGAGGTGGAAAATGCCGTCAATGACGAGATGATATCCAGCTACCGTAGACTCTGGAGGGTGGATCCGGAACTATGTCTGGAGTTCCGGAGATGGCGGATTTTTGATCGATGCCAGCGCCTGCTGACTGTGGAGAAGCGGGCAGTTCTCTATGCCAGGCTGGGTCTTGGCTACTGGAGAGCGGAGGAGGAGTGGGCTAATGCTTTCATGGGCACTGATCCTGAGTACCCCCAGCAGCTGTCTACAAGGAGGATCAAGCGACGCTTGCTGAAAATTGCAGAGTATAGGCAGCTGACTGGAAGCTCCGGCCTCCCGCCACGGAAAAAGGTCAAGTTACCTTTCCTCTAGTTCCGAGTCACCAGTCGGGGGTACCAGCTGACGTACGCGCTCCGACGCCTCAACGTGCTGGTTACCCTCCCGAGGATCCCTCCCTATCATGCTATCCTGTTCGACATGGCTGCCTGCACCTTGCTGGTAGACCACATTGTGGAGGAGGATCCTTCTAGTGGTTTGTGGCTGACCCTTGCCGTCCCTCCTGTTCCTATTGTCTCGGGCGATCTCGTCCCTGATCATATGGACTGGCAAGTGGTGGATTTCACAGCCCCACCCGTTTTTGAAGAAGTCCAGACAGCTCCAGCTGCAGTGCCAGTAGCAGAGCCAGCAGCTGATATACAAGTAGAAGAGTCAGCAGCAGCTGATGTACAAGCAGAGGCACCAGTAGCAGCTGCAGTGCCAGCGGAGGAGCCAGCCCCGATGGAGATATCAACTGCATCTGAACCAGCAGCGGCTCCTTCCGCAACTGATGCACCTTCCTCTTCCATTGAAGTATCAGCACAGCCAATCTCTGAGATCCATCCCCCTGCGCAGCTTCTTGCAATCATTGATGCCAGGATGGACCAGCGCTTCGCCAGCTTCCGAACCGAGATGACTCAACAAATGGAGTCATTCACCGCTGGAGTGTCCTCCTTTTTGGCGCGGATCCAAGAGGGGGAAAATGCGCGAGCACGTGCTGAGGCTGAGAGAGCCCGTCTTGCTGAAGAGGAGAGGAGGATAGCTGCTGAGGAAAGGGAGAAGAGCAGACAAGACATGGCAGCGCTTACTGAGATCCTGAGGTCGCTCACAAGCAGAACTCAATCACCAGGATCATCTTCTCAGCCATAGTCTAGCTTCTTCATTTTGTTGTAAGTATTTGTATCTCTAGACTAGTCAGTTTTCTATCCTGTACTTGTAACTGCAACATATCAATGGATTGATTACTGACAAGTTGATGACAATTCCTCATTGTCCAACAAATTGTCTAAGTATTTACTTACCAGCTGAACTTACACTTCCAGTGTAATCAGCACCAGCACTCGTATCACACACTTTAAATCTTTTGCTCTGATCTCAATTCTCATATTTTAAACGAGCAATATCCCTCTTTGTTTGAGGGGGAAGATTTTAGTTAGAGCTGATGTGAGGAAGTGGTTTCATGGGTTTAGATCTGATAGGTTTATTTTGTAAAACCCTGAAATAATTTGTAACTTTCCTCATCAGCTGAGTGCTCGCTGGTTAGGCTTTTATCGCACCAAAAAGGGGGAAATTGTTGGGAAATTTGGCTAAGTTTCCTCTCCCCAGTAGCTACTTGTTTAGATTCTAGTTTGGTGTTTTGGTGGATCAAATCCTAAGTCCTACCAGCGTCAGTTGTCTCTAGATAGCTCTAGATCTCAAATGTAAAGTCCTGTTTAGGTCTTTTGAGTTGTAAGTCGCAGCTGATCAAGACTCATGCTGGCTACTGTTCACCAGCATGAGATGTACTCACCAGTTGAGAGAAGTCTCACCAGCAAGCGACTGACAAAGACTCGTGCTGACACTGTTCACCAGCATGAGAAGAGCTAATGACTGGCTACTGTTCACCAGTTGGGAAGGTTTTCATCAGCAGGCGGCTGACAAAACTCACCAGCAGAATAGGTGTTCTCACTGACACTGTTCACCAGCGGTGAAGCCACCAGTCATGGGAGATTCCAAGAGTTAACATCAGACAAATTGGTAGACTTAGATTGTGCCAGCGCAAAGTCACCAGCAGAGACTGCCAGCACAAAGATCACCAGCATGTTCTACCAGTCGGATGTTACCAGCAGAATTCAAGATTCGCTCTCCCAGAGTCTTAGAGACAAAAAGAAGATTCGTCTGAGGAATAAACTGACAAAGTATGACTTTAAGGGAGGATACCTTAAAGTCTATTAGTTCAAGACACCAGTTCCGATTCCTCGTACTGACGAATAGTGCCGTTCTGACATAAAGAGATCAATGTCAGATAAAGTGGACAAAAGCATGGCGCTTTCCGGAAATTCCTACCTGCCGCCGTCAGAAGGACATGCGAGGACAGAGACCTTTTCCGGATGAGTCCAAACGGCTAGAAATTTGAATGGGATCCCACTTCTATAAATACCTGGGATCCATCAACATTCAATACTCTTGACCTACCGAAAGACTCAGAATTTATTACGCTCAAGCAAGCAAGCAAATCTTTCGAGGCCTCTCTAAAGGCTATCCGTGTGTTGATTTATTCAAACACGAGACTTCAAGCTTCCAGCTTGTAAGTTATCGATCTCTTTGGTGTTCTTTCTCTTCCGAGGAAGTTCACAGCAGCTCTTGTGCCAGCCAGCACTTGAGTTATTACGGGCTTTTTGCCGTATTGAGAAGACACGTTCTTGGGAGAACTAAACACCCACGCAGTCAGCTAAGGAGGTTGAAGTGACGTGCTCGCACTCCACCAGCTGATCAGAGTTGAAGAAGGACAAGGCCGGGAGCGGTTGATCTAGAGAACTGGTGGACGAGGCATTCACCAGCTAGAGATAGATCGTAGGACGCTTGTACCCGATTACTCTTAGTGAAATTTCCAGTGCTACGACTGGAGAGTGGACGTAGATCAGTTGATCGAACCACTATAAATCCTTTGTCTTTTATCAACTTTCTGCATTTCATACTGATTTAAAACCCAGCACCCAAGTGCTGGTGTATATTTGAAAACTGATATAACTGTGCAAACAAGGCTAAAAACATTCAAAGTCTTGAGCTACCAGCTGACGAGCCAGTTGCCAGTCAGCTGAGTACTCAGAGTGCCAGTTGACTTACCAGCTGACAAGGTCCCAGTCAGCTGAGTAACCAGCAGAGCGCAAGAAACGATTTAACACATTTTCCGCTGCCAAGTTATACCCTGATAATCCGGGACCAACAATGCGCCTTACTGCATCAGATCTATATCTCCTTGCAACTGGGCCTTGAGTTGATATTGTAGCATCGTATATGAAGCAACTCCAAGTAGATAGGGCAGTTACCACAGTGAGCTGCAATTTTAAAACAGATATATGATAATATAATCAATTTTGCTATAAAAAAATAAACACATGTACAAATTTCATTATATTACCTGTTGGGAGAAGAATGCTATCCAATCTTTTATGCTGTATCTTTTGAACTGCCACTTCAACATACGTGGCACAACATTCGCTTTTACTAACCGGGCACAAGCCTTCCCCAACTGAGGAATGATCTCATAGGCCCAAACCTAACAACATTATAAGAAAAAATAAATTATTTTGATCAAACATTAATCACAAAATAATGTTACAAAATGGTGACAATTTCATACCTGTAGTACCCAAAAGGGACCAGGAAGATGAAGGGCTTTCTTCTCAAGTTGAATTCGACTATTGGGTATATGCGTTTTGTAATGCAGGAGTGCTTTGTATGCATATGTACACCATGAAAACTGGTTCCATGCATCAAGATCCTCACTTAAGACATACAACCACTTTTCTATTTTTCTTTTTTCTGTATACCCTAGTACAAAAAACCAAAATGCTAATATATTGGCCACCCTGAGGTACAATAACCTATGGGTACAATCAACCTTTTTCTGTTCAAACCTCTCCAAAAGTTCTTTACTACTTCGGATTTGACCTCCGCAAAAGACTCGGAATACAGTGCTAGACTCTAAATCATGGCGTGCTGTAGGGTCGAAAAGGGTTCCAAAATTCAAACAGGTAATAAGGGCAAATTCACTATGTGAAAACATGATATCATGTCCACAGACTCTAAACCTTAACAACTCAGGATTATTGGACTTAATCTCATGACTAAATAGCTTAATTAATGATAAAGACGAAGAAAGTCCATTGTCCGACCAATCCAACAAATGTCCAAAAACCCCAGCCCCAAAATCATTAACCAAGTCTTCTCCTCCTACATCAAATAATGTCTTCCTAATGGTATCTAGGACCTTACATTAATAATATAAATTAGTTTTAGGTTTGCATCCATGGATTTTATATTGAATAAAATCACCCTGCAGCATATCAAAACCAAAACTAACTAATTCAGTAAAAAAAAAAACAGGAAAAAACATGCATGCTTCATAGGCACGGTTCAAACATATAAAACAGGGAAAATAGATATCATCACATTCGAAACTAACATAAACCAACCAATTCAATCAAAAAAAAAAAAAAAACAGACTAAATTCAATAAAAAAATTAAAGCTCATATCATATGCACGAGTTCAATTCAGTTTTTTTTTTTTAAAGAGAATAAAATGTCGCGAGATACCTGTGCAGTCGGCATTTCGACGGTGTTTCTTGTGCAGTTCGCTGGTGGGTCGTCTGCGGTTCGCCGGCGGTTCACGTGCAGTTGTTTGAATGGTGTTTCAAACCGATGTGAATAGTTTATTTTAGATCCTACCACTTTGTGTGTTTCACGCCCAATTTTTAGGTTAGGATCAATTAGATGTGAAAAGGGATGGAAGTAAACATAACGTGAATTCCATCCGGATCGTCCGATTTCCAGCTAGATTATTCGACTTCCAGCTGAATCATTCTACTTCCAGCCCAATTTCAATATAGATTTTAACAATTAAATGTGGATTTAATATATTTTTAATCCGACTTCCATCTCAATTTAATAGACTTCCAGCTGGATTGTTCCACTTCCAGCCCAATTTCAATAAAAATTTATTTAATTAAATCTGGATTTAATATATTTTTAATCCGACTTCCATCCAAATTTATTCGACTTCCATCTCAATTTAATAGACTTCCAGCTGGATTGTCCCACTTCCAACTCAATTTCAATAAAATTTTATTCAATTAAATCTGGATTTAATATATTTTTAATCCGACTTCCATCCAAATTTATTCGACTTCCATCTCAATTTAATAGACTTCCAGCTGAATTGTCCCACTTCCAGCCCAATTTCAATAAAAATTTATTTTATTAAATCTGGAGTTAATATATTTTAAATTTGACTTCCATCCGGATTTATTCGACTTCCATCTCAATTTAATCGACTTCCAGCTGGATTGTTCCACTTCCGGCCCAATTTCAATAAAAGTTTATTTAATTAAATCTGGATTTAATATATTTTAAATTCGACTTTCATCCGGATTTTAACCGACTTCCAACTGGTTGACACATTTTCAGCAGAATTTCATTTTCACTTCTGGCCTGATTATTATATTTAAAAATCAGTCCAATGATTTATTAAATATTTTCTTCCCATTTTGCCGAATCTGATTTAATATATTTAAAACCCTACTTCCAGCCGGATTTATTCGAGGTCTAACTAGATGCACATTTCCAGTCGAATTTTAAATATTGAACTAAAAATATTATATTTAATTATGAGGACTTATCTGAAAATAAAAAAAAATATGAGTTGTATCAAAAAAATTATAAACAATGAAGCCGTTACACATTTCACACAAATCAAGAGAAGTGATGTTGTGATTAAGACATTTTAGCCTAAATATTTTCACTTTTGCTATTTTGTGGAGTTTTTCATAAGACTTGCTATACATTGGTTTTGCTTTTTAATTTTTGCTATTTCAGATTTCGCCAAAATAAAAAGTATTTTGACGTTAATTATATTGTTTGATTATATTGCTTCAATATATTTATAAAATTATTTGAATACGAATATAATATCTTTAATCTTCGAACAACGTATTAAACATAATTAAATAATTTTTTATTTATCATAGAAGATTTTTTTTAAAGAACCACTACCCAATAAATTTTCAACTAAATTGACAATAATAATGCCACTTTAATACCACATAAAACTCTATGGACTCAAGTAAATTAAATTTTCAATAACTTAAAAAAATGTCATTTTCCCTCCAATAAAATCATATAATTTTTACTGTTAATTGTTGGTCCCTAAATTAGAGAAATATATTTTGCAGCGGAAGTAAGTTTAATAGCACTTATTCTCCGAAATTGACTGAAACTCAGTTTTAGGTTACTGAAATGAAGTTTATGCTCAGATTGTTCTTAAGTAAGTTTCAAGATATACACTTCAATACTTGGCTAAATATTGAAGGTTTTAAAGTAAGCTTGACAAACTTAAGTACCGAAATGTAAAGTAAGCAAAGAAAATGACGCATGATATTATAGTGCTTCGGACTTAATATCATAAGTCCACTCTTCCGAACTTAATCGAGAATCCACTAAGTATAAGATTACAAGCCTCCTTATGATCTATGGTCAGCCCGTCGGAATCCTTTGTGCTTCGGTCTGCTGACGTCACTCGCCTAGGAACTCCTTGTAGACTGGAACTTCTTCAGGTCGAAGTGAGGACGCACCTCGCAGCCTTCTTCCTGGTAGGTTTGATGTTTTCTCGTTCTTCCCAAAACTAAGTTTGGTGGCAAAAGTCCGTGAGAATCAAAATTCCAAAGTAGGATAGTGACGATTATGAATATAACTTTAGGAATGTTATATTCACCAAAGTGTAGGTTCAACTTTAAGCTTTAGCTTCGTGCATTAAACAACAAGCACAAAAAGATTAACTTGAGTTAGAGAACTCAAGTCTAGTGTTAAGCACACGAAATATCAGAGAGCTTTGAGTAGAAAGATTCACAGAGTGTCGGCTTAGCTTTTCACGTGATTCTTTTATCTTCTTCATTCAAGATGTTGAACTATTTATAGGCAGCCTTGGTCGATACTTAGAATTCTATCCATTAGACAAAGAATTCAAGTCGTTAGAGACATGGATTGAACCATCCAATCGCATCCATTCTTCGGTAGGTCTGCTATGCTCTGCTCTGCTCTGAAAAAGGTTGTACTTGCCTTGTACTTTCCACCTGCTCTTGTCAGACTAAGCTTCAGTTCGAGGAATCCAAGTATGGGACATCCTTGTACTGACTTTTACTTAGCATTTAATCGTCTTTCAATCTGGCTTTGATTCGCCTTGTGTTCCTCGTGCTTATGAAGTGAAGACCTCCATACTCACATTCCAAAAAATCAGTATGAACATCTCTTATACTGACTTCCCAAAGTCAGTATGACAACTTCTATACTGACTTTGGGCAATAGCCATACTTAGTGAAACTAAGTTCCGGCCTTACTAAGTTTCAAGCACAAACACTTCTCTTCAAATCTCGAGCATCTTCTTCGCTCGATCTTCAACACCTAAGTTCTATTACAACTCGGACAATCCTCTACAAGGATTACATTATAGAACTCTAGAAACTTAGTGTTAAAGTAAGTTTTGACATATCAAAACATCAAATTAAGGAGGGATCTAAAACATAATTTCTAACACTAATTTTATTTTACTTTTTAAATAATCTATATTCATTATATCATTATAAATTTTAAACCTATTAGGTTTATTTTATGATTAATAATTGAAAATCACTATTTATATCACAAAAATTAGATTCTTAATTAATCAAATTTATCTTATTCATAAAAGCATAAAAGCAAACGGTTCAAATATATCCTGAACTATTTGAATATTTAAATAAATACCCTAACTTCTTAAAACTATGCAAATATATCTCAAATTATTTTCTCCAGTCAACGGGAATTATCTGTATTATAAGATATTCAAGTAAATGAGCTATCATATTAAACATTTAAATCCAAAAATTTAATTTATTGACTTGAATTCTCGACGATACAACCAAATTTTCGTTGAAAAAGAAAAATAATTTGGAATATATTTGTATAAATTTAAATAATTTGAGTATTTATTTAAATATTTGAATAACATAGGATATATTTGAAAAAATGCGTATAATTAAAAATATATCTAAACATTTTACGTATTCATAATAGGGGTGTACGCGGTGCGGTTTGGCCGGTTTAAGGGTCGAAGTTTTGGCCAAACCGAATAATACGGTTCGAAATTTTTGCTAATGGTTGAAGTTGTTAGTGTTTTTCGTTGGTTCGGCCGGTTTGATGGTTTGCAAAGAACAATGTCGAAACATATTAAATATTCTATTTTGCATTAATTATTTGAAAAAAAATACCAACAAAAAAACTAACAACTTCAGCCATTAGCAAAAAAATGATGCTGAAGTGTAAACAAATAGAAATTATACGAGGATATAAACCAACTACTAGTTTTATGGCTCAAGATTAAAACTATATCTTGTCGCACGCTTATTGCTACCCTGGAAGTGTTAGATAAATAACCACAAAAATCAGAATGGTTGAAGTAATAAAGAAATAAAAATTTCATAAAACAATGCCACTAGCAGGATTTGAACCTATATCATCTAAAATATGTACCCTCACCTCTTGCCTAAACTAAATTACATTCTTTTAAATATATATATATATATATATATGCACTTTAAATATTATTAATATATACAGTTCGATCTGGCCGAAATGATTGATTTCCCAAGACAAACCGTCGACCAAACCGTATACTACGGTTTAAAATTTCCAAATCGGTCGGCCGTTTTTTTGAAGTCCCAATCGATCAAATTACTTCGATTTAATCAGTTTCAGCCAAATTATGTACCCCTAATTCATAACATAGCACAATCTTAACCATTTAAGACCTTCCAAACCTAAGTGAAACGTGACCAAAATAAATAAAATTTAGATCTAGAAAAAAAAATATTTGAAGTGGATAAGATTCAAAATAATAGTTCATATATTGTTTTTATTTATTTAGTGAGGAGGGACCAACCAATCCATTGCTGATTGCTTGCTTTTTGATGCATTAAATTTGTAAAGGCAAAAGTTTGAAACGAGTAAGAGGAGACAGCGCTCGTGATGCGACATTAATTTTAAAAAAGGTTATTTTCGTCTACAAGTTTAAATAAATAGAGTTAGTTATGGATTCAATAAAAATTCCTTAAGAGTTTTTCTTGTTAAATTATCCTCACTTAAATTTCATTTTATTTAAGTGAGCATGTGAACAAACTAGTTTAAAATAGTGTAACGGTAAAAATACTTTAGTTATAATAAGAGGTCACTAATTCGAGTTATTTTAGGAACATAAATGCATTATTATAAATATTAGTTTTACAAAATATATGTTTAATACTTAAATATTAATAAATATATTATTCCTTATAGTTATTGGAAAACAATGAATTTGAGTACATGTGATAATTTCTAATAAACTAAATAAATTTTAAATATAATTTTAAATTTAGAAAATTCATTCAAGTTAGACTATATTCGTGAACATTAATATATTCACTAATATTTGAAACTTGGCTCGGTAACTGTCCAACTTCAAATTTTATTATCGAATAATTTGAACTCACATAACAAGTCTAACTAGAATTTCTAAATTCATAATTTATATTAGATGTTCACCACTTCTAATGAAATAAGTTGTTCTATTTATAAATAAATTTAACTACCCAATTTTTTTTTTTAATGTCCAATAAAGTTTATCCAAGACTTATTCTTACTTAAAAATTATAAAAATATAAGTTCGATAGAGTTTAATTTATATTTTGAAGATAATCTATTTATCAAACTTGATCATGAATTTACAAATGAAGCATATAAGTTCAAAGAATTTTTTTTTACTCACAATCACATTCATTCACAACAATTCTCCCTCTCACGTGTATGAAATATAAGTAATTTGCAATTAGGTGGACTACAAATTGCATGACACGACCACCGCTAGCTTGCACCACTCGTGCCTAGCTATCAAATTCATTGATTAAAAGTTATTGTTCTCTCACCGAACTCATAATATACATATAAACTCTATAAATTAATACTCTTGGAAACTCAAGAATTTATTAATTAAAAGAGTTATTAATTAAACTATAAATTAATAATTATTAATTTGTACATTAATTAATATTTTATTAATTTATAATAAAATATTCAATTCACTTACCTTTCAAACTTCTATTTAATTTTTGTACATGAGGACCTAATTTGGAAGAGTCCTTCAATCTCTCATATAATTATATTCTTAATGTTCAATGTCTCAATTTATGGACATTAAAAAATATTATCTATATAAATGCAAGATAAAATATGTATATCACCATAAACAAATCATAAACTTCGATCAATAGATAACATGGCTTTTGAGAACTCTGATGAACAGGTAGGTGATGAAAGCACCCAAGAACTCGGGAATTTGATTAAAGAGTTGGGTTATCACAATGCAATGGATGTCGAAGATGTCCTGAACCACCTACTAGAAAATGTAATTGCACAATTGTGGACTGATGAAGAAATTATTGAGAGCATTATTGGAACTGATAAAGAAGATGAAGAAGATGCTGAAAGTTCTACCATGGAGCCTCCTTCACGAAATGAGGCAATTAGAGCAGCAATCACATTGAATAATTTCTTGCTGAGTTATGAGAAGACAACACCAGAAGTTCTTACAATGATAAGAAAAATTAGAGATGGGATTCAAGTTGAAATTGATTTCAACAAAAAACAAACGACAATTGAGTCATTTTTCAAGAAGTGTACATAAATTATTCATGTAATATGTACGCATTTATGAAATTATTAATTTATATTTTATATGGGACCTATAGAAATTATAAAAAATGTATTATCTTATAATTTTAGCGAATTATTAATTTAGCACCCTATCCCCGAGTCGGGACCGACAAAAATTATTATTTTAAAGAGTTTATTCATTAATCGAGTATTAATTTATAGAGTTTCTACTGTAGGTGACTAAAGTATTTTAATCATAATTAATTAATAAATTTTATATTATATTAGAAGTACTATAACTCAATTTAAATAATGTACTTTTATTTCAAAATTTAATTTTAATACTTCTTACTTTTATTTCAATTATATTAGGAGTATTATTGACTCGAAAAATAGTTTAATTATCGATTCAGGACTCAAAAAAGGAATTATCAATTCAAAACTTAAAAGATTATAAGATTCTCAACCCAAGACCTTAATATCAGATCTTGAAATGAGAGTTTTATGATATAATTCATCTTTTTTATTATAAATTAATATTTAATCATTTTTTGGTCCTAAATTGTTTTTTAATTAAATAATCAATATAATCGAACAAAGTTTCAATAAGCCTTTAGTTAATATAAAATATGCAAAATGATTGTTATCACATTTAGACAATAGTTCATCTCTTACATTTATCAAAGTATTGATTAATTTCTCTTTTCTATAATATTTATTTTAGTGTTCTCATTGTTTTAGGTTTTTACCATTTCGTTATTCTTATTTTTAAGATTATTTAAGAATTTATTTGTAAATGATCAAATATAAAAATAAATCTGTATAATTAAGGCAATTCAGAAAATAATACCATTAATCATATGATTTGGACAGAAGGGTAACATTTTGTGTGTGGTATGAATTGAAGCCACCTCAAATTTTGTATCAATTATTTGATAGTTACGGAACAAACTCAGCCTAGTAATATTTGAATTATATTACATATTTGGACCATAATAATATCGATGGACAATCACTTACCTATTAAATAATAATATGATGCAGAATTATTTTTAATTTTGAATATAATTTTTTTTCTAAATATTCTTAAACAGTTAAACTAGACTGTTCAGCCTAATCAATTATCAGTGGAATATGGACACGAGTATATTTGGCAACTATTGAGTTATACTCGAGTGTTCGATTGTTTTTAACATATTTAACATAATGCAAGACTAAACGTTTTTATATGGAATATATATTAGTGTGTGCTCTTGTACATTTACATATACCTTTGCACAATCAAATTTTATTATCT
>JAPKLW010002107.1:0-28073 GCA_026898455.1 Plectranthus barbatus
AGGTGTATGAGATTAAAGTGTGGGCTGCCACAGACCTTCTGGGCTGATGCCGTGAACACTGCAGCATTTCTGATCAATCGAGGACCCTGTGTTCCATTGAACAACAACATCCCAGAAGAGCTCTGGAGTGGTAAAAAGGTAAATTTATCATTCCTGCGAGTTTTTGGATGTACTGCATATGTCATGAACTCTGATAGAAGTAAATTGGATGCTAAATCCATTAAGTGTACATTCATTGGCTATGGCATTGATGAGTTTGGCTATAGATTCTGGGATGAGAATAATCGAAAGATTATTCGAAGTAGAGATGTTGTGTTTAATGAGCAGGTAATGTACAAAGATCGGAATAAGGCAGTAGAAGTTGATACTACTTGTAAGCCGGAAACTATGGAGTTGGATGGCATTAGTAGAAATGCTGATCAAGCTAGATCGATCGAGCCATCAGACGAGCCGACGGGTGATTCGGCCGAAACCTCACATGAGTTGGATGATGGAGCTCCAATCACTCCATTGGCAAGTAGAAGACCAGAACGGCAAAGACGATGTCCACAGAGGTATTCGCCTTCTCTTTATTATTTGCTTTTGACTGATGCGGGTGAACCCGAGTGCTTTGAGGAAGCCCAGGAAAGCAAACATGTTGAAAAATGGAAAGCAGCAATGGATGATGAGATGAACTCGCTGATCTCAAATGAAACATGGGAATTGGATATTCTTCCGGAGGGCAAAAAGTCACTACAAAATAAATGGGTTTACAGAATCAAGGAGGAAGCAGATG
Source organism: Plectranthus barbatus (assembly GCA_026898455.1). NCBI lineage: Eukaryota > Viridiplantae > Streptophyta > Magnoliopsida > Lamiales > Lamiaceae > Plectranthus > Plectranthus barbatus. The sequence goes on from JAPKLW010002107.1 coordinate 776, forward strand.
GGAGCAAGAGGTACAAGGCAAGATTGGTGGTGAAAAGCTTTCAGCAAAAGCACGGTATTGACTATACCGAGGTATTCACGCCAGTGGTGAAGATCACCACAATCAGGTTAGTTCTGAGTATGGTAGCCTCAGAAAACTTAATATTGCAGCAGCTAGATGTTAAAACTGCATTTCTACACGGTGATCTTGAGGAGGAGATATATATGGTGCAACCAGAAGGTTACTTGTCTAAGGGTAACGAGCACCTAGTGTGTAGATTGAAAAAGAGTCTGTATGGGTTGAAACAGGCTCCCCGACAGTGGTACAGAAAATTTGATGGGTACATGCTGGAAATTGGTTTTCAGCAATGCAATGCTGATCATTGCTGTTACTACAAGAGGTATCCGAATTCTTATATTTTACTGCTATTATACGTTGATGATATGCTGATAGCAGGCTCGAGTGTTAAAGAAATTAATACACTGAAGGAGCAACTGTCCCAAAAGTTTGCCATGAAAGATTTGGGCGAGGCAAAGCAAATCTTGGGAATGAGGATTGTTCGTGATAGAAATGTTGGAAAACTGTATCTATCACAGTCCGACTATATTGAGAAGGTTCTGAAAAGATTCAACATGCAAGATGCGAAGCCAGTGAGTACTCTGTTGGGTATTCAATTCAAATTATCCAACAATGACTCACCAAAGAACAAATCAGAACAGACCCTAATGAAGAATACTCCGTACGCGTCTGCAATTGGGAGCATTATGTATGCAATGATTTGCACGCGACCGGACATTGCACATGCAGTGGGAGTTGTAAGTCGGTTTATGAGCAATCCTGGGAAGCAGCATTGGGAAGCAGTAAAATGGGTCTTGAGATATCTGAAAGGTACCACTGATAGGGTACTTTGCTTTGGAGGAAAAGAATTGATATTAACTGGATATGTTGATGCGGATTTGGCTGGGAGTGATCATGACAAAAGAAGGAGCACATCTGGCTATGTGTTTACTTATGGAGGTACAGCTGTGTCATGGACCTCTAAGTTACAGACGATAGTTGCTCTGTCTACCACAGAAGCTGAATATGTGGCGGTGACAGAGGCAAGTAAAGAAATGGTATGGTTGCAAAAAATTTTGTCTGAATTGGGAAAAGAGCATACAAAAAGCATTCTTTACAGCGATAGTCAGAGTGCAATACATTTGGCCAAGAATCCAGCCTTTCATTCAAGAACCAAGCACATTCAGTTGAAGTATCACTACATTCGTCATTTGTTAGAAACGAATGTGTTGCAGTTAAAGAAGATTGAAGGATGTAAGAATCCTGCTGACATGCTGACTAAGGTTGTTACCTTAGATAAGTTGAAGTTGTGTACGACTTCAACTTGCCTCGAAGCTTGAAGAACGAGGAGTTGGCACTACCATGAACCGAAAAGTCTTCAAGTGGGAGATTGTTGAGAGTGTGAAGATTTTTTGGTATTTTTTCATCCCACATCGGTGGGAGAGGAGAAAGGGGCCAACCTCATTTACTATAAATAGAGGCCTTGGGCCATTTGTTTTATACACTAAAATAGAATAGAAAAATAAGAGTTAATACAAGTTTGTGTATTAAGCTCGTAGTGTATTTTTCTTGTCTCCTCTAGTAAATTGTCCTGGCTTGGTAGTGCCCCCAGACGTAGCCATTATTGGTGAACTGGGTAATCAAATTTGTGTCGTCATTGTGTGTGCTTTCGATTGCTTTTTGTTGTTAATTTCCTAACAAAGGACACCTATAAAACACTAAAATAATAACTCCTTTAGGGAGTTATCAAGCAACGATATCCCTTTCCATTCTAATGTATCCATCTTCCCCCCACGAATATTTCTGGTGATTTCATAGCCAACTGCAGTGGCCTCATAGTCCAGTGCCCACTTGAGTGGAAGAACTGGAAGTTCGATCCTCCACCACAAGCATCAGTGGCAACCAATACGGGATGGTTTCCCACAACTTTCAACATTCATTGCAGAGGAAAATTTTCTATGCCTTACACCCATTTTGAAATACTCATTATTGGGATATTCTCCTGTCGAATTAAGCAGCTTCGATATCATGTTAAATATTTCATTTCTCCTTACAAGCCTGACTTGAAAGGTGAACATGGGACTTTCACCATTATAAGACAGTATACTCCCGTCTCTAGTTAATATGGGATACTTTAACAATGACGGTTACTGACTTCGGTTGCATGTTACTAATGATATACTTACTGATCTTCACTCAGGCCACAGTCCACTAGTTATTGTTAAGATAATGAAATCAGAATCCATTTGGTGAGCTTATTGATTCCTGCGACAGCAGCCTACACTACTAAACATCTCCAACTAAACCTAGCTGGAGCCACCGTCCGTCTTACATCCATTTAGGGGTGTAATCGAACCGAGTCGAGTCGAGTAGTGCCGTGCTCAAGTTTGACTCGTTTAGTTTCGAGTCGAGCTTCGAGCTTTTTTATCGAATACTTTGATGTTCACGAACGTTATCGAGCCTTTATCGAGCCTAAACGAACTTTCTAAATTTAGAATATATATAAGATTTTTATTATTATTTTGAAGAAAATGTTATTTATTCCAAAAAAAAAATATCATATTCATGCTCAAATTCTAAATATTTCTCATTATTAGATAGATTTATCATTATTGTTACTCTTAAATCATAAAAATATTATTTTTATAAAAGTAATTATTTTATATTTCTTACTAATTTTAGCTAACGAGCCTGCTCACGAGCTCACGAGTCGAATACTATGATGCTCAAGTTTGGTTCATTTAATAAACGAGCTTTACTAAACGAACTCGAACGAGCTTTTATCGAGTCGAGATCCGAGTAGCTCACGAACAGTTTGGTTCATTTACACCCCTACATCCATTTCTGTCCACCGACCACCTGCTTCGCTAAAATACTATTTAAATAAATATTTTCTAAGGACTGAAGCATTGGTTCTATGGTGTAGTGGTTAGCACTCTGGACTTTGAATCCAGCGACCTGGGTTCGACTCCCGGTAGGACCTTTTTTTAACTTATAAATAAAAGTTAATAATATTTTAATTATCTTTCTTCAATTAATATTATCAACTTCTTAGTTTAGCCCAATCAAACAATCATTAATTACACCAGTTTGTTTTTCTTTTTTTTTTCAATGGTTATTTTATCTGAGCCGAATATTTCTTGATAATAAACTTGAATAATTCTTGTGAAAATATAAACCTACACAACCGATTTGGATGGGAACAAATTAGGAGAAGGATCCACTCTCAACAGCAGGATCAATTCGTCGGGTTACATTTAAGCAATTGGAATCAGGGAAAAATCAATTTTTCACGCAAGAATGAACAAATGAAAATTGCAACAAAAAATGATATATTTATCTCATTCGATTCGTTATTATTAAATATACTAATTTAATTTTGGTTCCCAATCATTGGTATGTATGCTAAACACTTAAACCTAATAAATTAATGCTTTAAATAATTATGGTTTCAAAATCTTATGGAATAGATCTGCAAGTGAATGGCCGGACCCGGCCGGATAGTTGGTTGGGCAACTATTTGGAAATTGGAAGTGAGTAGCAACCATGCTCGAGGACTTGCTCAAAACATAGATAAAAGTAAAGTAAGTGGCAAAGTAACCTCAGTTGAGGGAGTATTTGAAGTTTAGACATATTTATGAGAATTTAAAACAAAATTGTTATTACTGCTGATCTTAATGTCACTATACCCTAAATGAAAAGCTTGAATAAATAATTTTAGAAGACAGGTGGATGAAATTATTTGTGGGGGAAAGAAAAAGGTAAAGATTAGAAATTTAATTTAAGTTTAATAATTTTTTTTTTGTTTTTTAGTGAGAAGTATTGAGATTCATTTTTTAGGGAAAATAATTACTCTTAGAATTGTTAGTGACAATAACATATAACAGTAAATAAACAAATAAATTACGAAAAATAAGAATTGCAAAGCAAATTAAATAGAATTGGCAAAAACTTGCGTTAGGCACGCCTAAACGGTTTAGGCTAGTTTTATGCATACCCAAATGAATTCACCCATCCCAAATAGGGTTTATTAATCCCCAATTAGGATATATTAGATGAGTTTGACTTAGGTTAATGGATAAAACCCACATAAACCGTTTAGGCGTGCCTAACTTGAGACCTTCCCAACAGAATTAATATAACAAGAATTGAGACCTCTTGGGGTCAAATGAATAGCATAACAACTTTATTTTTTATGAAGTAAAAGGTAAATGAATACGGGCCTAATATAGAGGGTCTAAATGATCCCCTATGTGGTCAATAGCGATTCAACTAGTTTTGGTGAAGTGAAATTCGATCTAACAGAGTTTTGCTAATAAAATTAGTACAAAAACATCCCTAAAAATAACTGGAAGCGTCTCTTTTACAACTTTCAAAGGAGGAGACCCGTACAAATTGGGCTCTAATTAACCATAAAATAATACGTAGCCTACATGTTTTTATAACCTAATCCAATAAACATGGGGTCGGTTAGGGTTGACTTGGCCTCTGCGTGTTGATTTCGATAAATGCAGAGTCGATTAGGGCAAACTTGGACCTTTGACGGTGACCAGCAATTTCTGCAACCATCCTTATAATCTTATCCGAGTGACTTGAGTTAATAGGTATTCGGGGTCGATCAGTGCCTTCGTTGGTGGCGCTCGGGGTCAATCAACTGACTTTCTGGGAGTCGGTCAACAAACCTTGTGAGGGTTGGTCAGCCGGCCTTTTGGAGGTCAGTCGTCTGATCTATTGGGTTGGACCACTGAATTGAATGAGTTCAGTGGTGAATGCAGAATTTTACAGTCGTGGTGTTGTACTTCTTTGCTTGTCAGTATGATATAAACAATTAAACATAAAAGAAAAAATCTTATTATAATAATTATAAAATTTATAAATATTTTACAAGTTAAAGCGAAATTCATGAAAAAGGCAATAGAAACTAAGTTCAAACTTCTTTCTCGATAACTATTCATATTCTACATAAATAAACAAATAAAAAATGGAGTAAAGAAACTAATCTGAATTTATCAATAAAAATTCACTTAATCATTAATTAACAGTATATAAACTTAAATTAAAAATGTTGAGGGTGAATCTATTCAGAATATGGAGCCCCGAGAATTATAAGCGAAAACAAACAGGAAAAGACATAACAAAAGCACGCGATGATAATAAATAAGTTATTAGTAGAAACACAAGTAAATCGAACTGGTCTGGAACTGTAAAAGCGTTGAGCTTTCGGATCTTTTAGCCTAATTTCTAATGAACAAGGGGTTAGGTTTTTCTCTTTTTTGCGTGTTCCTTCTTCTATGCGTTGAGGAAGTATTTATAGGAGGTGGCTTCACTCTAGGGTTTCCGCGGCCTCCTCCTTTCCATTGGGGCTACTCCCACGAATCTCGGGGTGGTCCCTTTACGTGATGGTTAGGCAGTTCTGAAATTCCCTCGAGCCAGACGTTACGTGCCCACTGCCTATTTATGACCGTTGAATGATTGTAGAGGTAGGTCGTTTTTGCTCCATCGAAGCCCCTCCTTGCCGATCGGACTGCTTTTGGCTTTAGTTAAGATGCTCTCGACCTCGATCGAACTGCTTTTAGGCATCAAGGACTGCTTGCTTGGCAAGCTCTGGCCCAGCGGACTGGGCTCCTGCAATATTGTTTGATTGGCGGTATTATCGACCCTTTATTGGGCTTCGGTCCGATTTCCTGTTGGGCCGGATCCGGCTCTGACCCCGACCCCCAACAATAGCCCCTTTGGCTTGGCTGGTTATGTTCGTCATGACCTGTCAAGTCAAAAATAGTGATCGAACTTGCACTTACGTGATTTATTTCCCAGATCTCGGTCCTTCGGACTACCTCAAGGTAGGTTCGGCTTTATTCGGGTGTTCGTGAACACCTCTCGGCTTACAGGACCAGTTCCTCTGTGGGGTTTCTCACCCGCGCAGCCCCGAGAAGCTGCTGCGGGTGCCGTCACCGCGGGCCCGAATCCGTGGTGTTTGTTTGGGCAGTTCGGATTCTGCCTTGTTTTTATTTATGGCCATCCGGTGAGCCCCAGCGAGCTCTGTGGGTTCGCAATTAGGGGTCATATCGTTTGATACCTGGTTCGTATCTAGGCGCGTAGCCCCTAGTGATTGGTTTTAGGGGTTCTGATTACCCGTGCTTCATTGACTTATGCAGGACTACTTTTTGTCGAATTGCTTTTAGCGAACTGCTTTCGTGCAGTTGGGTTTGAATTTTGGGCGGCAAAAGTCGATGGCAGTTGCGTAATTTCCTCGAAAACCAGGGGCGGTTTTGAGAAGTTGAGAAGGCGCTGAATTATAATCGTCGTTTGGGACGCGCGCTTCCTCACTTTTCCCAACACAATCGATTCTCTCTCTCTCTCAAGCGATTTCCGGCATTCAGTTGATTTTTGATTTTTCGGCGATCAACGCTCGTAGCGTCCGCAATCTGCTCACGGGTCTCCTTTCTTCCTTCAACTCGAAGGTAACGCACTTTTTCCTCTTTGCACTTCGCTTTGTGTTGTGTTGCCAAACCTGCGTGGGGCTTCTCCGTCTAGGGTTACGGTTTTCCGGTGGGGAGTAGGGCTGACCGGGGCTCTTGTCTCCCCTTTCCTTCTTTTTTCTAGGTTAACTTTTATTCAAGATTTGCCCTATTTCTTGGTTTCTGTTTTGAAATGAGTTCTTCCGATTCCCAAAATTGGGAAGAGTCCCCTGAGGAGGGGCGCGGGCTTACGCCGCCATTCACCCCGTTGCCTCTTCATGTTTTCAAGCCGTCCGATTTTACGGGCCCAGATTGGAGTTTGCTATTTCAGGGCCCAGAGTTGCCGGGGTCGAGTGTGGTTGCTATTTTGTCGAGCGAGAGTTCTGGTTCAGATCCTCGCGATCATCAGGTCTTGTCGGAGGCCTTTCAGGGGTTGGATCGAACTCTGGCCGGTGGTGAGGCGTCCGGCTCAGGCGGGGGTTCGACCGTGGTGGCCCTCCTAGAACTAGAGGTCGCTGGCGAGTATGTCCTCCCTTCTGACTGGAGGACCCATCGCGTCCTCGGGGCTACGTCCATGGTGACTCGTGAGATGATGAAGGCCCACGCCATGTCCGTCCCGTGCAAGGGGGTGGACTATTCTTTGCTCCGTCCTCCCAATAAGTGTTTCGACCCTCCGTCGTAGTTCGCAGCCTTCTACACGGCGGCCATGGAGAATGGGGTTGGTCTTCCCGTGCATCCCTTCTTCAGCGAGGTGCTGGGGTCATACAATCTTTCCCCCTTCCAACGATCACCCAAAGGCTGGTGTCACCTCATCGGGGTGTTGCTAGTGTGGCTCGATCTGAAGTTGGGGCTTTCGACGGTCCGTGAGTGGCATCACATGTACCGGATTAACCAAAGCCCCAAGAAGCATTATTACTACTTCACGCGTTGGTCTCGCGGGAAGTCGACGTTGATCAAGAAGACCCCGACCAACTCCCCGGGGTGGTGGACGACGTTCTTCTACCTGATGTTGGACAAGAGAGCCCCTGAGTTCCTTCTTCAGGGGGGAAATCCGATCAGTGGGCTGATGTTCCTATGACAATTCATGTTGTTCGTCTTGTGCTGGATCTAACCCAGTTTTTTGTTTTGCAGGTCCCCCCGAACAGACCTCACTGTACAGAAATAGGCTCGGATTGACAGAGCCAATGACGTGCCAGAGAGTGATCATATTTGGTCGATCGTCAGGAACGGTAGGTCGGTCACTGCCGAGGCCATCTTTGACAGCGAACTCCGAGCCACCCCTCTTTCTGAAGAAATGACCCGCCGTCGTCCTCATGTTCCGCCAGACCGGGTCTCTGCCGCCCTCCGGGAGAAGAAGAGGGCGAGGGACAAGGAGGAGGCCCGGCGTCGACCTCCAAACCCCCCGAAGCGCCAGGAGCTCAAGACCGAGCAAGTTCCGCCTCCTTTCCGGCCTTTGGAGGGGGTACTGGTTGAGTCTTCCCGCCCTCAGACTCGCCAGGAGACCACACAGAGGGTCGAGGAGCGGGACAAGCGAAAGTAGAAGGTGATCGATGGGTCCGACCGCCGCGGGCGCCCTCGCTCCACGGAGCGCGGGTCTCGTCGGGAGAACCCTGACAGGACCGTGGTGCCTATCGCTATGCCTCCGGACCCGGTTGTAGATTCCTTCCTTGTCCGTGCGCGCCAATTACTCTTGAATCCCTCTGTCGTGGATTAGGCAGGGACTGCCCAGGCGCGTCTGGCACGCAATTAGCTCCGCCAGCTTCAGGTACGTCCTTTGATCTTATCTTTTCAGTTTTGCATCCTTCTGATTCTCATTGTGACCGCAGGCTCAGGTGGAGCTAGACGCTATCCGCAGCGAGCTCGACGTATTTGGCGACAAATGCGTCGGGTAGCTCTACCAACTTCACAAGGAGCAGGACTCCTTGAAGAAGTACGTAGACTCGTTGAACGAGAAGCTCGACCAGGCGAAGGAGAAGGTCGCCGCGGCGGAGGCGAGGGCTGCGGCTGCGCGGAAGGAGGCCTATGCCACCCAGGCGGAGCTTGATGACGCTCGAAAGGTAGCTTCGGAGGCTAGGGTGGATGCGATGAGGCTGGTCGCGGACCTGAAGGCGAGGAACGATCAGCTCCTCTCCCTCGGCTCCCGGCTCAAGACGCAGCACAAGAGCTACTTAGCCGAGGTGGCGAATTATGAGGAGCAGATCGCTCTGATGCAGACGGGCGAGGGACTTGACTTTGGCGCACTCATCATCTCGCCGCACTTCGCAGAGACGTATGAGGTATATCTCGAACTTAATCTTTTTGCCATGTCTCCGTTTGTCTTTGTCTAACCTCCTAGTAGACTCTCTCCGAGCAGGTCGAGAGTGAGGTCTGGGAAAGGATTGCTAGGAAGTTCCCGGACCTCGACCTCAGCGTCCTGGACGAGCCCGAGGCCGAGGGGAGTGGCGAGGATCAGAATCAGGAGCGGGAGAAGGAGCGAGAGGAGTCTGAGCAGCAGCATGCAGAGCAGGATCAAAAGATGCTCGAGGACCCCTCCCGGGAGGTCGATGGTGGGCAGAAGCAGCACGACCCTACCTCAGGCCCGACCCCGACCGATGGTTCTGGTCCGACCCCAGATGCCACTGCCGCCGCATAGCCATCCCTTATTACTGTCGAAAACATATTTCATTTATGCAAGAACAATTTACTTTACTTTGCTTTGTCTTTTATTACTGTTTTGCCCATGAATGCATCTGCTTTCGTTTCTTGTATATTCATGTAATTTGATCCGGGTAGCTATTCTGCAAAAAAGTAGTAATGAGAAGCGTCGCCCCTCCGATGCTTAAGCCAGTAATTAGTTTAGGAAAGAAATCGGAAACAAAAGAAATAAGGTGAATTAGGAAACGTTATCTGAAGTGCATCCAGGCCATTCTTCGTGTTTGAGGACCTCTATGGTGGGTCGCGTATCCTGCAATAAATTCGTGAGGGGTTAGGCGATGCCGAAGCATCGCCCCTCCGACGCTCAAGTCAGTAAGTATTCAAAAGGTTAATGGGTATTGGAAACTGTGAGAGAGGTAGGGCTTTAGACAAGCGTATCTAAGAGGTCGAGTTTATCGACCTCGTTTTTTTTAGAAGTAGTACTTCTTTAGATGCTTGATGTTCCAGCTATTTCCGATCTCCCTTCGATCTTCTAGGTGGTAGGCACCTCGACCTATGACTCTGGTGACTTTGTAGGGTCCCTCCCACGTCGGCGCGAGCTTCCCTTGGCTTTTATCCTTGGTATTTTGAAAGACTCTTCTGAGCACCCAATCTCATTCCTTGAAAGTGCACATACGGACTTTCTTGTTGAAGAACCTTTCGACCTGCTTCCTTCTCTGGGCCATGCTTAATAGTGCTTGGTCCCTATGCTCGTCGATCAACTCCAGACTTTTTATCAATTTCTCGCTGTTCTCAGCTTCTTGGCAAGTTTCCACGCGCAGGCTACCGCCTCAAACTTTTGCTGGGATGACAGCCTTCGCACCGTAAGCAAGGGCGAACAGCGAGCTTCCTGTCGAGGTTCTGGGAGTGGTTCGATATGCCCACAGTTTTCCTGGGAGCTCTTCTACCCACTTCGATTTGTGGGTTTCAAGCCTTTTCTTCATTGTGGCCATGATCGTCTTGTTTGTTGACTCGACCTGTCCGTTCGCCTCTGGGTGTGTGGAAAACACCAACTTGATGTTGTACTGGTCACAGAACTCTTGCACTTTCCGCCCCGTGAACTGGGTTCCGTTGTCTGTTCTGATTTCCTTTGGCACCCCGAATCTACATAGAATGCGGGTCCATAGAAATTTGATCACTTCCTGCTCTCTTACATTGGTGAAAGCCTCTGCTTCGACCCACTTTGTGAAGTAGTCGGTGGCTACCTTGATATATTCCTTCTGTCTAACTCCTTATGGAAGCTTTCCCAGTATGTCCATCCCCCAAGCCATGAAGGGCCAGGCCGCGATCGTGGTGTGGAGTGGTTCTGCGTGGCTTTGATTAGTTACCTCGAACCTCTGACATGCTTCGCAGCTTCGCACATAGTTCTTGGTGTCCTTTCGCAGTGTTGGCCAGTAGAATCCTGCTGATATTACTTTGTGCACCAACGACCGAGCCCCTTGGTGACTTCCACAATCCCCTTCGTGTATCTCCATGAGGATGGTCTGTCCTGCGGTAGGGTCCAGACATTTAAGTAGTGGCCCTTCGACGGATCTCCTGTATAGGTTCTCATTGTAGAGCGTATATTTGGTCGCTGTCTTGGTTAGGCGTACGACCTCGGTCTGATCTTCCGGTAGGACGCCGTTTGTGAGGTATTTTCGAATTGGTTCGATCCACGAGTCGCCGATCGTCAAGTCCATGACTTCCATAGCTTTGGGGGTGGCTGGTTCTTCGGCCCATGTTATAACGATGGGCCTACTTTGCCTGATCTGTTTCGTGGAGGCCAGGTTAGCCAGCGCATCGGCCTTCGCGTTCTCCTCTCGTGCGATATCCTTTATCTCGCACTCATCGAACTCTTTCCTTACTTCCCGCGCCAAGTCGCAGTATTTTTGCAGTCGAGGTTCTTTGACTTGGAAATATTCCTCCATCTGCATTACTACTAGCTGTGAGTCCCCGTGTACTTGCAGTCGGTGAGCCCCAAGTTCTCTTGCGAGCTACATTCCTCGAACTAGAGCTTCGTATTCTGCTTCGTTGTTTGTTGCTTTGAAGTTTAGTCGGATGGCTCTTTCAAATGTTTCTCCCCACGGGCTACACAGTCTGAAGCCGGCCCCATTGCCGTGTATATTTCTTGATTCGTCTACATGTAGAACCCATGGTTCCGTTGTTACTTCTTCGATTTCTAAACTTGCGACCTCTTTCTCCGCATCGACCTGGAGTTCAGTTGTGAATTCAACTATAAAATTTGCCAGCACTTGTGATTTGATTGTCATGCGCGGCTCGAACTCGAGGCCATATCCTCCGATATCTACTGCCCACTTCAATAGTCGTCCTGACAGGCTCGGTTTTGAAAACACTGTTCGCAGCGGGTATGATGTCACCACCTTGATAGGGTGAGACTCGAAATAGGGCCGCAGCTTCCGCGACGCGGTTACCAAGGCGAGTGCTAGTTTTTCCAGCGCTGTGTACCTTGTCTCGGCATCGAGTAGTGGTTTACTTGCGTAGTGCACGGGGTGTTGTTTCCCAGCTATTTTCTTGACTAGGACCGCTCCGAGTGTGTGCTCGGATACAGATAGGTAGAGTAGTAGGGTCTCCGCCTTTTCAGGTTTGGACAGGAGTGGCGGGCTAGCTAAGTAATCTTTTAATCGTTCGAGTGTTGTCATGCACTCATTCATCCATTCGAACTTCTTTCCTTTCCGGAGCACTTGGAAGAATTCATGCGTTCGGTCGGAGTATCTGGAGATGAAGCGGCTAAGTGCCGCCAATCTACTAGTGAGTTTCTGAACTTCTTTCGGACTTCGTGGGTGTGCGATCCCTCTTACTGTCCTTATCTGCGAGGGATCTGCCTCGATTCCTCGCTTGGTTACCACGTGACCCAGAAATTTCCAGGAAGCCACCCTGAAGGTGCACTTTGCTAGGTTCAACTTCATCCTATACTTGTTGAGAACCTCGAAGGCCTGCCGTAGGTGGTGTACATGATCCTTAGCGTCATTTGATTTTACCAGCATATCGTCTATGTATACTTCCATTGTTTTCCCTATGAGTGGTTCGAACATCTTGTTTACGAGCCTTTGATACGTTGATCCTACTTTCTTGAGTCCGAACGGCATGACCTTGTAGCAGTAGATCCCCTTGCTCGTCATGAAAGTTGTCTTCTCCTGGTCTTCGGGGTGCATCAAGATCTGGTTGTATCCCAAAAACGCATCCATGAAGCTTAGCAGCTCGTGCCCGGCGGTGGCACCGACGATGCAATCAATATGTGGAAGCGGGAATGGATCCTTAGGACATGCTTTGTTGAGGTCCGTGTAGTCCACACAAAACCTGTTCTTCCCGTTCTTCTTTTTCACCACCACAACGTTGGTAAGCCATGTTGGGTATTTCACTTCCCTTACGGACCCGATATTCAATAGTTTCTATATTTCTTCGTTAATTGCGTCATTCTTTTCGGCTGGGAATTTCCTTCTTCTTTGCTGCACAGGCCGGTGGTTAGGGTTGACCTGCAACTTGTGCGTCATCACCTCTAGATCAATTCCCACCATATCTTAATGAGACCACGCGAATGCGTCCCGCTCGGGACTGAGGAATTCGATTAATTGTGTCCGGACTTCTGGGTCCAGTCCGACGCCGATGTTCGTTTTCTTCTCAGGGTCGGTCGGGTCAAGCTCGACCTCTTCGGCTTCTTCTAATTCTCCTGCCAGGGGTAGCGGTTCACTCTTAGCGAAGTGTTGTTGGGCGCACACTGCCTTGAAACTCGCATAATAGCACTCTTTGGCAGTGTTCTGCTCGCCTCGAATTGTACAAACTCCCCCTGCGGCTGGAAACTTAACTAACTAATGGAATATTGAGGGCACGACCTTCAATTGAAGCAGCCAGGGTCGCCCGAGCAGGGCATTATAGGCGCTGGGAGCGTCGATGACCATGAAAGACACGTCGTGGTGCGTTCCCCTACAGTATGTTGGCAGTATTACGGTTCCGACCATCATCTGGACGTCACCATTGAACCCAATCAGCGGGGTCTGCGATCGAACTACCTTTTCTTCAGGAATCTTAATCTCCTACAATGCATGCATAAACAGGATGTTCGCTGAGCTCCCAGTATCAACTAGGATCCTCTTTACGAGGCAGTTCGAGATTAGTAAAGATATTACTAGGGCATCATCATGAGGGTGGCTCAATCCTGGCACTTCCTCGCTGGTAAATGATCGCGTATATTTTTAACCTGCGACTTAGCAAAGCTAATAATATAGCGGCAAATAAAATTATTGATCCCACGAGGAAAGAAATAACGAAAAATCCTAAGTACTAATCCATAAGTTCTCGAAATACTGGGTAGGGGGATTTTAGAATTAAAGGTTTTGGATTTCAAATTGATTTTGGAAAACAGAATTTAAAACAAGAAAATTAAATAGCTTTTGAGAAAATATATGCAAAGTACAGATTCCAGGGATATCTACCTATCAAGTATGACATGTATGAATGAATTGATTAATTCCTAATTTAATTCCTCTTCATAGTGAAACATCAGAAAAGTATTATGAACTTCTTTGTTGGACAATTCATAAAGTAGATTAATTAATTACCTATCTCCTGTCGGTCTCAAGATGAATTAATTAACTCCAGAATTCTACGGATCTATTCCTATAATGTATTCCTTTCAGTTACGACAAGAAATCAAATTATATTGTGAAAATCTATTTCCATTGAAAACTATTACAGTTACGTCTCTAATTCTCAACTATGTAATCCTAAGATGTGGCCAGCATACTCAAGATTAAGAATAAAATCAGATTTCACAAACTACGAGGGAAAGGGAAAATAATTCAATCAATCAAACATGCATACATTGATAGTTCGAAACCCTAGAATCTGAGAAGGAAGCTAGTTACACATAATCATAGTAGAATTCATCAAAGATAAATAAAACCTGAATTGCATAAGAACTTGGGTCTGAATGTCTTTCCCCAAAAATATGTCTTCAAACATAAAACTCAACTAAAGCATGGAATCTCTCAAAATCTGAAATATGGAATGAAGTCCACCTAAAAATCGAATTCACAGCGATAAATATAGAGGTGGAGGCATATCCTATCAAATCTGGGGCTAAAGATATGAAATATCTCGATTTTCAACAAATTCTCGTGCCCAGACTCCCGTCGATCGACGGAGCTTTTTCTCCGGCGTCCCTTCTGCGCGGTCTCATGGTTTTGGCCATAACTTCCTCTCCCGAACTCCGATTGACCCGATTCCAGTTGCGTTGGAAAGCTAACTCGAAACTCTATCCAATGCCATGCGCCAATAGCCCGAATTCCTCATGTGGAAGAACTCTTCACTGCTACTCTTACACGTCACTGCTTTCGGAACGGTTTTCTCGTGAATTTAGGCCTAAAACCTGCATGAACATCAAAACACGCCTAATACCACCTAAATATAGACTCATGCATAAAATATAAGGATAAACTTAATAAAACCAATAAAACAGTAGAAAATAATATAGATAAGTGAGTAAAATAATGAAGTTATCAGTAAACTCAATCGGATGGTGATCCGGGTTTTTGCGCGGGGCCACGGCCTCCTCTCGAGTCAGTCGCTTGGCTCTCTTGGCGGCAGACCTCGTGATCCCACTGATTTATGATCCCCCGGTAATGCAATTGATAGTCTGAACTGGAACTGGGGGCTTGGGCGCATCCACCTTCGAGGGTCCTGATTCATCGGCCCGCTTGTCCCGAGCCTAAGTTCTCTTTCCTCGATCCGATAGGTATTCGGATAGGAACCCTTTCTTCAATAACTCGACCACCTCAAGGCGCAGGGCCTGACAGTCCGCGGTGGTGTGGCCATGGTCGTTGTGGAACTCACAGAATTTCTGCACGTCCCGCGAGGCTGGGTCTGCTTTCATCTTCGGAGGCCATCTTACTTTCTCCGGCATTCTTCGGAGCACGTTCTGAACGAGATCAGCGGGTTCGATCGAGAGCATGTACTCTGGGATATAAGGGCCGAGGTTGTTAACTTGCGGTGGCGTGCTATAGGGATGTGACTTGGGTGGACGCCTGTCCTTCTGCTCGCGTCGACTCTCGTCACGCGTGTTAGGCCATCCACTGTTGCGGCGTGCTCGCCGATAAGGCTTATCCTCTTCCCACTTAATAAGTGCCCAAGCTCTATTCAGGGTGTCGTCGTCCATCATTTGGCAGGGATAGATGGAAAGTTCGCGATATAGATCAGAGTCTACATCGAGGCCTTTTGTGAAGGCCAGCACGACGGTGCTATTAGGGCAGTTAGGCACTGCCACCAATTCCTTGTTGAAGCACGACAGGTATGCCCTCAGGGGCTCACCTGGTCTCTGGATCACCGTGTAGAGATCGTTCGGGTGCTTATCAATGCGTCTGCTACTGGAGTATTGCTGCAAAAACAGCTGGTGCAACTCCGCAAACGTGGAAATCGAACTCCGGGGCAAGTTGATAAACCACTGGAGAGTTGGCCCCGTTAAGTTCGAACCGAAGCTCTTACACATACAAGCTTCCATCTGGGCTCCCGGAATTGCTAGTGCCAACATCTTCTGCAGGTATACGGCGATGTGGTTTTCTGGATCTAAGGTCCCGTCATAGAGGATGAAACTTGGCGGAGTAAATGTGGATGGTAACTCTACCCCGGCAATCTCCGGGGAAAAAGGGGACTCCGCATAGCTCTCGCGAGGTATCGTCTTTCTGGGGGAGGAAGCCCGGGGACCTTGGCAAGTAATGACTCGAAATATCTGAACCTCTGTTCGAACCGCCGTTCGATCTGTTGAATAGCCTGCAGTTCTGGCCGACTTAACTGGTCAGCCTGTCCCCTAAGGGTTGGTGGATCCCTCGGGGTTCTTTCAGTAGTTGTCCCTCCAGCGTGGTCGAATTCTGCCTCCAAGTTTCTCGTAGTATCTTGAGTACTCTTTTCCGTGCTCCTAGGCTCTTCGACGATGGGCTGCTTATTATTGCTCTGCAGCTGCAGCCTCCGGTTCTCCCTCTCGAGGAGTTCGTACTTCCTTGCCATATCTTCCATCCTGGCTCCCATTGTCTCGATCATCCCCTTTGCGCTTTGCAGTTGTGTCGCCAACATCGAAACGTGGGGATCTCCTAGAATGTCCGGCGGTGGTGGCAAGAAAGTCAGCTCTCCTAGAGGAGTAGCGTTGAACGCTCTCATCAGATCGTTCATCATCCCCCCCGCATTAGGTAGACGCGGGGTCCCACTGCTGGTTACGACGGCTCGTCCTCGCCCTGCTCCCGCTGGAGCCCCTCGACCAGCTCTGGGATTAGAACCTTTGCTTCGACCTTCCGTTGGAGCGGTCTTCTGGTCATCAACCTCGACAGCATGAGGTTTGCCTGGATCATCTGTCATTTCCTGCAAAGAAAAAACGAAATTCGTTCTCGAGGCCCCACGGTGGGCGCCAAATTGTTGAGGGTGGATCTACTCGGAATATGGAGCCCCGAGAACTATAAGCGGAAACAAACAGGAAACGACATAACAAAAGCACGCGATGATAATAAATAAGTTATTAGTAGAAACACAAGTAAATCGAACTGGTCTGGAACTATAAAAGCGTTGAGCTTTCAGATCTTTTAGCCTAATTTCTAATGAACAAGGGGTTAGGTTTTTCTCTCTTTTTGCGTGTTCCTTCTTCTATGCGTTGAGGAAGTATTTATAAGAGGTGGCTTCACTCTAGGGTTTCTGCGGCCTCCTCCTTTCCGTTGGGGCTACTCCCACGAATCTCGGGGTGGTCCATTTACATGGTGGTTAGGCAGTTCCGAAATTCCCTCGAGCCAGACGTTACGTGCCCACTGCCTATTTCTGACCGTTGAATGATTGTCGAGGTAGGTCGTTGTTGCTCCATCGAACCCCCTCATTGCCGATCGGACTGCTTTTGGCTTTAGTTGAGCTGCTCTCGACCTCGATCAAACTGCTTTTCGGCATCGAAGACTGCTTGCTTGGCAAGCTCTGGCCCAGCGGACTGGGCTCCTGTGATATTGTTTGATTGGCGGTATTATCGACCTTTTATTGGGCTTCGGTCCGATTTCCTGTTGGGCCAGATCCGGCTCCGACCCCCAACAAAAAATGTCAACTTTTAATTTTTCAATTCTTCAATTGCCATTATAATCTCTAATGTTCCTAATTACCTAACCTAAAACTTCAATCTAAACTTATTAATAAAATATAATTAAACTCGAGCAACTTAATACAATAAACATGCATTAAAAAATAAAAAGTATCAAACTCAAGTAGAGATGTAAAAAAAACCCGAAACCGATAGGTCAACCCGAAACCGGTGGGCTAAAGTGCGAGTTAGGGTAAAAAATTTCCAACACGAAATTATTTTTAACCGAACGGGTTGAAGCCAACGGATTGGCGGCCCAAACGGGCTGAGCCCGGTGAGTTGCAGGTTGGCCCGTAGGTCCGACAATATTTAATTATATATACATACATATATATATATATATATATATATAATATTTATTCATTATTTCTAATATTATTTATATCCTACTACACCCACTAATTATATACCTAATTCCCTAGACCTAATTTTTTCCGTCACACAAAATCTCATCTATTTCTCCCTCTGACGTAATCTGTTACCCTTAAATCGAAAAAATTCTTCCTTTCTTCCTCTTTCACTGTCTTCCACTCGTCATTCTTCTAATTAGCGTACCTACTCATTTCTTTTTTTCAAACACCTTTAGCCTCTTGTTGTTATGTTCACCCAAGTGAAAGCTACATTTAAGTTTATAATCTATATTTTATCATTTTATATGTTAAAGAATGTACTTCTATTATTCAAATTAGTTGGTATATGATTGGACAACGTTTTATCCACTTATCACTATTTTTTTGCGAAGATATTGTTGTTTGATGTCTTTTATTTATGTTGGTTCTTCATTTTTTTTTTAAATTTTGTTTTAGGGGTTGTTAAAATATTTTAAAAAAATCTTTACAAAAATAAACTCGTAAATCTTGCCAACCCAACGGGTCAGCCCGAAAATCGGTGGGTTAGGGTTAGGTTCAAGAATTTTTAGCCCGATTCAACCTGGACCAAATAGCCCACAGCCTGATAGGGTTAGCCCGAAATCCGATGAGTTAGCCCGATTGACATCCCTAAACTCAAACAATCTTAAAATAAATTAACCAATTCAAATAATTAAACTTTAATACCTTATGTTCTGGATAGTTAAAGAGCAAGAAATAATGAACAAAGAAATTATACTTAAAGAATATAAATATTTAATAAAGGAATAAAAGAAATATAAAATATATTTTATTCCATAACCAAAAAAATCTTATCTCTTTCCAAAAAGAGAGTAATTTTAAAAGAATAAAATAAAAAAGATATTTTATATTTTAAAAGGCCTAAAAGGCTTCTAATTTTATTTTTAATTTTTTTTTTTATCATTCTTCTCCTTGATCTCAAAGGATATTTATGCGACCGCGCTCTCTCTCTTATTTTTATCATTCTTATATGCAGTCGACCTTTCTTCTGTGGTAATAAATCTCATACACCACCTTTGCACGCTTATCTTTATTTAAGTAGATTTAGAATTAGTCATGGGGTTGGCCACTCCATGAGCCCTAATCTGGTTCCGCCCTGGATAAGGCTCAATTATCAGACCATGATAGACAATGGTCACTTAGCAAAGCGCTAGGGTCTGACTTCAAGTAAAAGTTAAAATACGAAATGATGGATGATTCAATGTCTTCAAAAATACAAATGAGTTAAAAGTATTTGCAGTGATATTGAACTTGAAACAACAACATATTTCATAGGAAGAGAACTTAAGTTAACTTGAAATCTAATCAATATTTTTTGTTATTTTGAAATTTCAACGTCACTTACAAATCAAATTTAAAAGCAAATTATTGCAATTATATATAAGTAAATGAGTATTTTTCACTATTTATAATTTAATCTATGCAGCATACTATTCTAGTATGATAATATGATACAAGAAAACTCAAAATAATTATCTCAATTCCTTGTAAATGATGATATTTACTATTGCAAATTTAATCTCCTAGTGTGAAGAGTTGTAGTTCAACTTAAATGGTGAATAAATGAAGTTTATATATAATTGATAGTACTACACTCATTTAAAAAATCATCCTCAATTTTTTTAAAAAAATCTAGGCGATGTAGACGAACCATTGAATTTGGCTTTTCTACAATAATCTAAAAGCATGATCCGAGTTATCCAACGACAAATCCGTCAACAATCTGCATTAAGTAATGTGCGAACCGTAGATAGCAGCCTCATTCGACGCTCTAGATCATTCGAATATCCTCACGAAGTCCACGTCATCAATCCGAAGCAGCAACGCAAACGTACCTCAGCCGTTGATGTAACTAGAAAATCAGCGGTCAGTGCCCGTTATCCCGCCACAATTTTCAAACCCCTAATTATAAATCTTCCCCCCACTCGCCACTTGAATCAACGCATCCATTTCCAGTAGAACTCTGAATCCTTCCAGTGCAGTTACTACTTTTCGAACCCTAAATCTCCCTCATGGCTCGCACGAAGCAAACAGCCCGCAAGTCGACCGGAGGCAAGGCTCCACGTAAGCAGCTCGCCACCAAGGCCGCCAGGAAATCCGCTCCCGCCACCGGCGGTGTGAAGAAGCCCCACAGATTCCGCCCTGGAACAGTTGCTCTCCGAGAAATCAGAAAGTACCAAAAATCCACCGAACTGCTCATCCGGAAACTGCCGTTCCAGAGGCTGGTGCGTGAGATTGCGCAGGACTTCAAGACGGATCTGAGGTTCCAGAGCTCAGCCGTGGCGGCGCTGCAGGAGGCGGCAGAAGCCTATCTGGTCGGGCTGTTTGAGGACACTAACCTATGCGCTATTCATGCAAAGAGAGTCACAATTATGCCCAAGGACATTCAGTTGGCTAGGAGGATTAGGGGTGAGAGGGCGTAAAATAATTTTAGTGGTTCCGATTTGTGCTTTTGCGGTGAATAGATGACCGGTTAGGTGTGGCGCTTGTAGTCGTGTAGTGTAACCTTCCTTTTTAATGAAAGTTAGTTACTTTTCTGATATTATTTTATCTGTTTTGCATAATCATATCATGTTATTTTTGGATGTTTCAGTTCATTTCTCTGTTTAAATTGTGACTGTTTCTTCGACAAAGAATTTTGTACTAATTGTAGCATTATTGCTTTACAAAACTAAACATTTGCAGCTTGCTAGAAATTATCTTAATTGGTTTTGTTCAAACCGAAAATCATCCTTGTAGTTAACTTATTTCTCATTCTTCACTGTTGAATTTATTTCAGTCTGATAATCTTTTCTGAATCGTCATTTCTTCTAAACTGGAAATCCTTGTTTCGTATTCAAATAATAACCCTTGTTTTGTCCAGCTGTACTTATTATCGGTCTGCAGTTTAAATTTGATGCAGATGGCCGGGAAGGGCCACCCTGGCGATCCCTACATTCTGCTCTGCTCTTGTTATCGTGTTTTGGTGCTTCTTGTGTGATTCTCAGGTTAGCCTTTGCCTGCCCGGACCGACAGAAGAATTCAGTTTGTAGGATGCCTGAGAAGCAAGATATGTTCCGTTCGAAGATTGGGATGGACGAGTTCATGTTCCTGAGTCGATGAAGTGTTCGTTTCTTGTACTCCCTTCGTCCCGGTGAAGTAGTCCCTTTTCTTTTCGGCACGGGAATTAAGAGTTGTGAGTGTAGTGAAATTAATATTTTATTGGTAAGTGTGAAAAATGTTGCCATTTTAGGAAAATGGGACTATTCTATGGGACAAACAAAAAAGAAAAGTGGGACTACTTCAATGGGACGGAGGGGGAGTATTATTTATGGGTATGGGGTTGACACCAAACTGGAAGAGGAGCTCGTTACCCAGAAATTTTTAAGTTTGAAGACGAATTGGGGTTGATTACAGCAACAAAATTGCTATTGAAATAGACATCAACAAGTTTGAAGAGCTGTGAATCGGTTAGCTGTGGGGGTTGCTAACAAAGAATGGCAGTGTGGGGATGATGTTATGGTTTGGTTTGGCTTGAAAACCCATGTCAGAGTTCCCAATGCGTCCTACTGCTAATACTAATATTTGTATTTATTGTTGTGGGTCAAAATAATTGTGCATAATACTCAAGATTATCTAACCAATTCATGAAGTCCATGAAACCCACTAACTTATTATAAATGCAATTATCGGAGGATTATTATTTTCGTGATATTCTCCCATACCCCTCAATCCACTCCCCTTCCTCTCAGATGTAAATGTCACAAACACAAAAAATTAACCCTCAACAAGTTCTAGTGCGAGGTTGAACAAAATGATAAGGAAGCCCACTAGCTAGAAATAGAATAGTAACAAATCCCTATTTATTTCTCATATATTATATGCTGCCAACAAGCATATAATGTGTTACTAGTTATTTTACATTAATTAATAAGCCAAGCCAAGCCTCGCCCACAACTTCTTATCATTCTGTAGTCTTCATTAATTTTCTACCATCATTTGTATTTTGCATTTTTTTAATTATATCAACTTTATGACTTTAGACAAGAGCACATCTTCCTCCCATTCTAGTTGTCATTGAGATTATAGATCTAGTTAGACGCTTGCTAATCAACTAATTCAAATATGATCTCTAAAAAAAAAATCAAATATAATAGTGTTTAATTTTGATTTTGATAAAATCTATTTAATCAAATTTCAATTATATTTATAATACGAACTAAACAACTCTTATCAAAGGCCAAAGCAAAATTAGATCATCCAATTAATAAATGTTTGAAAAGGCATAGATGGGAAATATAGACTTGGTGGCCTATTGGCTATTGCTAAATTGTATAAAAAGATATTCTTACCGTCTTGGTATATTAGTCTATTTTAATCGGCACAATAATTTATATATATATATATATATATAGGGAGTGACTCACATACTAAAACTTAGTTTGTGCTAAATAGGAATGAATCTACACCATTCATCTAAAAAATTCAATGGTTGAGATTAAAACATTTCCCCAGATTTTATGTTTTTTTGCTTTATAAATCGTGCTTAATTCGATTAAGCACAATTTATAAAGCAATTAAGCACAAACGGATTTTATGCTTAATTTTTAAATCTTTATGCTTTAATCTCAACCATTGATGCTATCAATCCAAAGGCTGAGATTCATTCCTATTTAGCACAAACTTTAATTTTAGCATTTGAGTGAATCTCTCTCTATATATATATATATATATATATATAATAAAATTAATATTTTATTAATTAACGTGAAAAAATATTATATTAAAAAAGTGAATTAATAAATTAAAGTGGACGAAAAAGAAAAATGAATTAATGAAAATTAATATTTTATTAATAAGTATAAAAAATTATTATTTTAGGTGAATGAATTAATATACTGAAATGGACGAAAAAAAAATTGAACTGGGGTCTGGGAAGTAGGGAGTAATTAAGAAAAAACAACTGTGGAGGGGCATATCAGGGAAATTGACAGAATTGGTGTGGAACGAAACGCCTACCTCTCCCATCGACGCATTTCATCTGTATAGACAAAGCATACTACCATGGCCGCCGTCGCCGCCAGATTAGCCCTTCGTTCTGCCACCACATCCGCCCGTTGCGCCACCGTCAGAATCTCTTCCGGCGTCAAGCCTAGGGCTGCCTCCTCTCCATTTCGCGTCTCATCTCAAACACCACTCTCCGCTCGTATCTTCAGGTTTCACTGCCACATTAGGGTTTCTTTCAACCATTCATGTTTTTATTTTGAGAATTGATGATTTATTATTGTACGGATTCAGGTCTCCCGTGGAGCTGAGCAGTGTTAGCGTAGTGTCTTTGTTGCCGTATCATACTGCCACAGCCTCCGCCGTGCTCACTTCTATGCTCTCCGTCGCACCCCGTGGTCAAGGTTGGAGTATTGAAGGTGAGTTTTACTAAATGCTTTGAATTCCGTTGAAGCAATGACGTCTCGATCCAAATGTTTTCTTTGTGAAAAACATGATTTTGGGGGAAGTAGATAGATTTATATTTGCACATCAAACATTGAGTCGGCATTCTAAAGGGAAATATGTTAATTAAATTGAACGAGTGTGTTGATTTTTGTTTTACTGGAAGTGAATTTATGTGTAGACATGATAAAGTCAATTCTTGAATATCTATAAGAGTGTTAAAATGCAATAGGTTGCAACAACAGGGACTAGTAGTGCTTGGCTACTAATGCTGTGTTTTATCATATATGAACACATGATTATATTGATAACATGTCGCACACATCTAATTATTTTCAGAAAGTTCTATTTGTTTTTGGTCTTGTGTGGATCATCCTAATACATTGTGTTCATCAGATTCCAACGATGATGTATGATGACTGTTGGATTGATGGAGTGCAGTTTTATTTTCATGAGCACTAAGAGAATATCTGATGGGTAGACTCATGAATGAGCTCAATGCAGAGAGTTATGAATATGTAGTCATTTTTCCTTGGCGTAGAATAAGTTCAAATGTTAAAATGAAACTTTTTTGTTACATTTCTATTTTCAACATTCTTGATAATTGTAACTTCCTCTTAACATGTACGGGAACTTCTAGCTCCTTTAGAAAGTTTTCACAGAGGCTTTTACATAGTGAATATGCTATGATAAGGTGAATTAAGAAATCGTGGCTTTTGTCTGGATCTCTTGTGCAAACTACTCATTGTCTTCTATTCTTGTATTGCTTCGAGAATGGCCATGGAATAAAGAACAGTAAGAAATAAGTGCTAGCATAACCTTTTGACTTGGCCTTTCCTTTTCTCGTTCAGGGTTATGATTACTGCTCTTTGGCTGATTTGAGGCATGAAGATTTTCTGATTATTTGGTTTTGTTTAAGCTGAATCTGTATTAGCCTCAGACAATACCTCACCCTTTAAACCATAGCCTTGATCTCTACATTGGTTTTTGGTTGGATTTGTTGCTGCAGCACTAATGATTTATTTCCAGAGCCTTTTATACTAAACATTTATTGTCTTGTATTTTAGATGGTTGTGAGAATGTGTTGTCATGTGCTGCATTTTGTGATAGTTCCATGGATATCAGTGGACATGTAATTCTACTAGAGACACTATTCTGCTTCGTCATCAAAGCCGTTTTCTATAAAGCTATGAAGACCTCTTTTATGTATTCAGTAACTTTTAACTGACAGAACATAGTCTTGTGTGTATATTAGTTGATAGTGAACTCTCGCGGTAAATAGTAATCAAAATTGGTGCTTGGGGTTTCTTCTTTATGAATTTAGAAAATATAGTCTTTTCTTTTTGGGAAGGTCTCAGGTTAGACATGTTTAAACGATTTAGGCGAGTTTTATCCATTAACCCAAGCTAAATCCATCTAATATACCCTAATTGGGATTAATAAACCTTATTTGGGATGGATGAACTTATTTGGATATGGATAAAATCCGCCTAAATCGTTTAGGTGTGCCTAATGCAAGTTTTTTATTTTTGTTTTTCGCCCAAAAATTTCCTTAGCTATTCTAGATCACCCCCTCCCCCTCCAAAAAGATGTCCAAACTACAATAGTTAAAAGATTCTTCAATTATGGGAGGATTATTATTTTCGTGATATTAACCCCTACCCCTCAATCCACTATTCCCCTTCCCCTCTGATATAAATGTCACAAACACAAAAATTAAGCCTCAACAAGTACTAGTACGAGGTTGAACCTGATCACAAAATGATAAGGAATCCCACTAGCTAGTAATAGAATAGTTACAAATCCCTTTTTATTTCTCAAATATTGTATGCTGCCAATATGCATATAATGTTTTACTAGTTATCTATCTATATATATATATATATTAAAACTGGGGCAAAATTGTATTTTACAGTTATATTTTACTAATATATTCACTTCATTAATACACATACATTAATAGTTAGATTAATCTATATAATATACTAAAGGAGTTCCGGTCAATTCCCTCCAAAATTCTAAAAGACCGTGCACATTAAAAAACTCTAAAAAAAGCCTAAATGTATTTTTCCTTTACAATTTTTGTATTTGCATATAATTTATTTATTCTAATAGTAATATTTTTCAATAATAAAATAAGTCTTTATTTAATATTTTATAACAATAATATATAATTATAAATATATTTAATATTATAATAATATAACATTTTAAAATAAGAATAATAATATTATAATAGTTTTGGTTAATATGATCATTATTAAAAATAGTGGATATTTAAAATAATACTAGAATAAATAAAAATTAATTATAAAATAACATAAGATAAGATAAAAAAATAAGAAATAAATAATTTGTTATTGAGATTTGCGAATGATAAATGTGAATGAAATCCACCATTTTGGAGGGTTTGTAATTTCATAATATTTGAGTATCATTCTCATTCATACATTTTCATTTCTTTCAACCGAACGGTGTATTTCGAAATTTCCAACATCCACCAACCTAATGAATCATTATTATATTGTTAAAACTCTACATATAAAATATGTCCGTGCAACGCAAGGGTGTATTTCTATTTAATTTTTAAATTCCTTAATTAATAATATATTTTAATTATTTTTGTGATTGATATAAACTTAAAAATATAAATAATATTTGCACATAATAATTGGATTAGAAATGTTATGTTGCCCACTCTATGGTACTCTATGGTGAGCTTTTGTGAGCTACAACATATTTTTTTTAAAATATATTTTTTATTAATTATTTAATTTTTCTATATTCTTTATAATTTTAACTTTTAGTTTTAATTAATTTTATAAGTTTAAATATAGGGTTTATCTATCTGGGTATTTAATAAAGTTAAGCTCACACAAGCTGATCATAGGGTGACAGCATAGCATTACTCATAATTGAATATTATTTTTTTATTTGATAGTTGTCATTGATAATGGAGCATTTATATTAGATATAATATATATATATATATATATATATATATATATATATATTAAAATAACAACGGAGTGTATAATTATAATATCATAGTTGTAATAATGATTTATTAATTGAACTATATATTAAGTTCAATCATTATGAAGTGATAGTTTCCATATAGTTAGTTATATTTATTCTAAAAAAAATTGATTGTATTTTTAGTATATCAAAATTGTAACATTACACAAAAGATTTTATTTTAAAAATTTTCTTTTATAGAATATATATTTTATGATTCATAATATATATATATAAATATATCAAAATTATTTTTTAAATTAAAATCTCAATATTTTTATTCAAAATATATGATTTTATTATCATCATTTTAGGAAAGATTATCTATAAAATACAGTACAAAATCACACTGAAAATAATATTAAAAGAATTCAAATCTTACTGTTCATGACAATTATATATAGATCTATGAAGTAATCTTATACTCCCTCAGTTCCAGATGAATTGTCCACTTTGCTTTTACACAATAACCAATGTGTGTAGAGATAAGAAAATTTAATATTTTATTAATGAGTGGGGAATAACTTTCTATTTTCGGTAATGTGACTAATAAGTGGGACGAACGAAAAAGGAAAGATGGACAATTGAAGTGGGACGGAGGGGAGTATTATTTTATTTTATATTCTTACATGTAATCTTATAGTATTTAAAATCAAATATGAAAATATGGTAATATATATATATATATATATATATATATATATATATATATATATATAATCAATTTTTAATACAATAAGCTTAAAAAAGTAATTGAATATACATTGTACAACAAAATGAAATATGAGAAAAAATAAAATATTGTAATATTTTTATGATAAAATAAAATACTCCCTCTGTCCCGTTGAAGTAGTCCCACTTCTCATTTTTGTTTGTCCCATAAATTAGTCCCACTTTCCTAAAATGGCAAATTCTTTCACACTCACCAATAAAATATTAATTCCACTACACTCACAACTCTTAATCTCCGTGCCGAAAAGAAAAGGGACTACTTATAAGGGACGGAGGGAGTAGTAAATTATTTTAGAAAGTCGAGTTATATTTTAAAATGAAACAAAAATGACAAAAAAAAGTAAGTGACACAATATAGTCAAAATAAATTAAAATGTGAAATATAAGGGTGTGAGACTATAAAATAAAATTTTAAAACTATTAGAATGTATAAATAATATTATAATATATATTTTTAAGAAAAGAGATGT
>JAPKLW010002107.1:38073-99445 GCA_026898455.1 Plectranthus barbatus
TCTGTATAGACAAAGCATACTACCATGGCCGCCAGATTAGCCATTCGTTCTGCCACCACATCCGCCCATTGCGCCACCGTCAGAATCTCTTCTGGCGTCAAGCCTAGCGCTGTCGCCTCTCCATTTCGTGTCTCATCTCAAACACCACTCTCCGCTCGTATCTTCAGGTTTCACTGCCACATTAGGGTTTCTTTCAACCATTCCTGTTCTTAATTTTGAGAATTGATGATTTATTATTGTACGGATTCAGGTCTCCCGTGGAGCTGAGCAGTGTTAGCGTAGAGTCTTTGTTGCCGTATCATACTGCCACACCCTCCGCCGTGCTCACTTCTATGCTCTCCGTCGCGCCCCGTGGTCAAGGTTGGAGTATTGGAGGTGAGTTCTACTAAATGCTTTGAATTCCGTTGCAGTTATGTAGTTGAAGCAATGACGTCTCGATCCAAATGTTTTCTTTGTGAAAAATATGATTTTGGGGGAAGTAGAGACAGATTTATATTTACACATCAAACATTGAGTCGGCATTCTAAAGGGAAATATGATAACTAAATTGAATGATTTTTGTTTTACTGGAAGTGAATTTATGTGTAGACATGATAATTTAGGCACTTGATTGATGCGTTCGGAATGGCAATTCTTGAATATCTATTAGAGTGTTAAAATGCAATAGGTTGCAACAACAGGGACTTGTAGTGCTTGGCTACTAATGTTGTGTTTTATCATATATGAACACATGATTATATTGATTACATGTCATATATGAACACATGATTATATTGATTACATGTGTGAGTTTCGAAAGTGCATAATGTTCGAATTCCTGTGGAATCTTGGATACGAAAATGGTGTTTTTTTTTTTGTTGTGTTTTTGAAATATTATGCGATAGGTATACCCAATCATTAAAGTTACTAAACTATCTAAATTTTCTCTGGATATCCGGGGCTGGGATTTCCTCATAAAGAACTTGAGTGAGGCAGGGTGGTGGAAAACCGAAGCTTTCGTGCTTCTGCCCTGGTAGAAAACATCCTTATGATATGATATTTGTTTCTGTAACTCATTATGCAGGAATAATTAAGAGTTCGAAAATTGAGACACGACTTCAGTTGTCAAGTTTGGGTATCCTGGGCATGAAGCTGCGCTTGGTCAGAATGGCGGAGAGTGTTCCTTTGCCTTGTGCTTTCAGTTTTAGGAGCTCCTTACATTCTGGAGAAAAAACAGAGTTTGAGGCAACAAAGAATCCTAGATCTATGAACTATGAACCGGTAATAACGTTGGAAAGTGGAATTGGTGCTAAAGGACAACCTACACTTGAGAATGATATTGGAGGGAATTTTAGATCCATGGTATTACCCCGGAAAAGAGTAAACACACGACCTCCTCTTGAGAATGAGGCAGGAAGCACTCCAATGTCAATGAATTATTATCAGAAATTACTCCAAGGAGACAGTATAGATGGAGGACCACCACTTCTTCAACCAGATGCTGGAGCTGGATCTATGGACGGTGTCCAGGGAGTATTCCGGAGCAGAGGCAATGGCCCAAGGGAATTTTATTATCAGCAGCCACAACTCGAGTCAAATGCTGATATTGTCCACATAAAGTTGATGCGAAATAATTCGTACGTCACTTTAACAGATCATAAAGGGAACAGAAAGAAGTCGGTTTCTGCTGGACAAGTGGCTGCAAAAGGAGATAAACCTGGGCGATATTCGGGTGAAGCAGCTGCAGAGTACATGGGACGAGTAGTGAAACAGATGAAAATCAGATCTGTTGTGGTGAAAGTGAGCGGATTTACCTTCTTCAGGAGAAAGAAGGATGCTATTCTGGCCTTCAAAGACGGCTACACTCATTCACGTGGAGACGTAAATCCTGTCGTGTACATCGAGGACACAACTCGGAAACCACATAACGGCTGCCGTCTTCCAAAGAGTCGCCGCATATGATTTCCTCAGGCTGGCAGGATTTCTATATGCTATCCATGGAAATGGGGGATTGAGGCAGATGTCCGAGTTTGGATTGAAGACTGTATTACTCTGTTACTTTTTGAATGGTTAGAAGATTTACTGTTATTACTGATTGTCAATCTATTGCTGATTTTGTGGTGATTCCGTTAGATGGAAAAAACAAAAGGCAGGTAGGATCTTTGAATACTCCATGCATCTTTGGCTGTTAGATTTTGATTCAAAAGTCCTGAGGTTCTTGATCTTAATTATAGAGTGGTTTTTTCTGCTTTTGGCCAGAAATAATGATGATCAATTGCTGTTTTGGGTTCATTGTTTATTCCCTTTTTTTTTTTCCCTACTTTTTCTAATGCATTACGCAGCAACCGGAGAAGCAGATTCATCTGTACAGGAAACAATTCTAAGAAATTGTTCCAAACTAGCAGGTACAAATGAGGATAGAAGTGATGATTCTCTCTTTCCTTTGTCCTTGTATGTTTATTTAACTAATTGCTTTCGTTAGACTTAATTGTAAATTTAAAGATAATATCACTAGTGATAGTATGATACAAGAAAACTCAAAATAATTATCTCAATTTCTTGTAAATGATGATGATATTTACTTTATTGCAAATTTAATCACCTATTGTGAAGAGTTGTAGTTCAACTTAAATTGTCAAGAAATGGAGTTTATATAGTGCAAGACGAACCATTGAATTTGGCTTTTCTACAGGAAATAAAAATCATGATCCAACGCGAGATTCTTTAGGGAAAAACAAAGATTTGTTTTCAGGGTGAAAGTCTTTCATCATTAGCATAAATGTGTAAAGATTTGAGACAATTTGTTAGCTTTGACATCGGGCTACTACTAGAAACCCCACTATTGGTCCAATTCATGCCACCATGTCGGGTATTACAGGCAAGAGGTTGGTTCTGTTCTGCCAAGAGGTGTAGAAGATGCGCCTCTCTTTACTTCTGAATCATTAGCACCATCCGCTGGTGATGGCTGTGAAATCTCAACTCCTCCCAATCTCATCAGCCGAATCTTTTTGTTTTAGCTTCAGAGTGCTCATCAGCTGATGATGAGTCTTTGCCCATTAACACCTTCCTCTTCATCATATTCTGCAGTATTGTTTCTCCGGCCTCCTGACAGATGTTGCTGTTGTAGATCTTGTTGATGTTCTTTTCTTTCCCAGAGCTTCAGATTGGCGATGAAAAGTCTGGGAAATTGAGGCTTGGATCTGATACAAAACAGAGAAATTGAGCGAATCATATCATGAGGACAACTAGTGTCAAAGGTCAGGAAAAGAGACTTTTTCCATTGATCACTTTATTGAAACATATACACATGAATCTCACAGCCCATTGATTGTATCATTACTCTGATTGCTAAATGGAGATGAATGCTTCAAGTCTAATACTAAAGTCTTGATCTGTTCACCTGCTTATTGCGAGCTCTCTCCTCTTCATGGAAAGCCAATTCCTGCTGACCTGGTTAGTGATGAGGCAAAAGTAAGTTTCACATTCCTTAACAACAGCAAATAATTCTCTCTGCTATTACCTCTTCCTCATATTTATCAATGTCTGGATACAAAGCAGCAATCAGAGCATCATAATTTGGATCATCGGCCACGAGCACAATGAGTACGGCAAGAAGGACATTCATTGTTACTGCCCAGATGACAACATCAGAGCTAAATGCAATGACACTTCTGGATTAGTCAATGCATTCTCTGCAGAATCGATGCAAGGCATTCCATGGCTGTTCTTGTCTTCCTAATGATGCCTGTCAATGAAAAGATTTAGACCAAGGACATCTTGGACAAGTTGTGAAGCACAATCATACAATAAAAGAGGCATAGCACATGATAACGAATGGCCAACAAAGAGATGAACATCCTCATATGGTTCTGAACCACTCAAATAATTTTGGTAAAAGAAGAGAAGACAGCAGCCTTCTGTGGTAGTACATGGTTCCTTCCGTATTTCAGAATGATAAATCTGAAGATATAAAACAGAACATTAACACAGCTTCTTACAAAATATCGCATACAAACAAGGCAACAGTATAAAAGTATCTATGGTGGATCATTGTACCATGCAATCTCCAAATAAGAGTTAAGAGTCATGACATGGTCATTCACAAAGTCAACTGCCGTTATGCAGATTGCAGGCAAAATGCCAAGAACGAAACAAAAAAATCAGACTGGGATCCTATCTTAAATAGCCACGTAAGGCCATTCACAGAGAAAAACAAAAACCATTCCCATACAATTCCCAGAAACACTACAAGCATATAGGCAGGCAGCAAATCCCATAGAATCTAATGACGACAGGAGAACGTAATTTTGGAAGCAGAATTACCATTACCCATTAACACAACCTCAGGACTCAATCACTACTAAATAGATTATCCGAAAGCAGCATGAAATAAAAGATCATGCATGATTTCACGCGATCAATAAAAAAAAACGTTTACAAGAGAGTATTAATCTATCTACTTTAGGGTTTATGTTTATCTTTTTAGATCTTTATCATATCTTTATAAACTCTATTTATAGTTGTTTCAATAAAGTTTATTTTCACGGCAATTATTCAAACCCTATCAGAGAGCCACCCAGTAACTAAATCAAAAATCAAGGTTCAACCAACTTCGAAAATAACAAACAACGAAACTAAACGCACAATCCCAAATATCCGCTTCAAGGAGACCTAAGTTAAGAAATTCTATCACAATACGAAGCAGGAAGACATAAAGCTACAAACACAAATCAAACATCACTCAAATCCACACGAGTGGAAAAAAAAAAATCGAAGAGTGCCTCGGTGGTGATACATGATTGCACGCACACATGTAAAAAACTACACACATAATGAGATACGGATACATTACTCGTCTTTTTCTCTGCCGCTGGAGTACGAACTGCTGCCGGAATCTGAGAATCAAACATAAAACCGAGACAAATCAACAAAATACAACTTGAAATCAGCGTGTCGAGCATAATGCATGCCCGTTGAGGTGAACGCGCAGACACAAACCAAACACGCACCGGAGGCCTTTATTGAAGTTTATATGCGTACAGATAAATCCACACAAGTCATGCGCACGTGAACAGCATGCATGCACACGTATGAAAGAAGGAGAAACCAACAAGCAGATGACATAACTGATTTCTGGAGATATTTTAGAAGTTTGTTACGTTTTCTGTTATGTTAGTTTCATCTAGATGCTTCTTCTAGCTTGTATAAATACATCCCTTGTTATCATAGAGAGATCGAATAAACACATTGATATTTTTCTTCTCATATGTTTTATCACTGCCCTTCAATACTTCACATGGTATCAGAGCCAGGTTCCGATCCTGGGACCTGTGGGTTATGGGCCCACCACGCTTCCGCTGCGTGGTATCAAGAGCCAGTAATTGAGTTTCTTCTACTATGGCTCAACCTGCTACTCCTTCAGCTACAGATGCATTTTATGAGGAACAATTGTTCCTTCATGGATCTGATCATCCCGGCGTACCTCTCGTCGCTTTTCCTCTTACTGATGCTAATTACCGGCGTTGGCGAATCGCTGCAGTTACAGCACTGACTTCCAAGGATAAGCTAGGGATCGCTAATGGCACTTGTATTTGTCCAGCTGCTACTTCCAAGTATTTTCGACGTTGGCTTAAGGTCGATAGTATGGTATTGTCGTGGCTTAAAGCTTCAATTGCCAAGGAGCTCGCAAATCAATTTGATTATGTTAGCTCGGCTGCTGTGCTTTGGCGTGAGCTCGAAGAAAGGTACAATGTCACGAACCTTTCTCTTCTCTATCAGTTGAAACGAGATATAGCTGTTATTCGACAAGAGAACTCCGGCGTTACTGAGTTTTACGGCAAACTCAAGGATTTAACTGACCAATTGGAAGCTCTTCGCCCTGGCATTGATTGCGCTAGAATTTTGCATAAATATTCTGGAAAATCCGCCGATTTTCTGCTTGGTGCTCAAACTGCATTACAAGATGCAGTTGAGATGTTCGATGAATTTAGTCTGGAAGATCGGGCTATGGAGTTTCTTCTCGGACTCAATGATGCCTTTTCTGTTGAAAGAAATCAAGTTCTCCTGACGGATCCTCTTCCAACAATTACCAAAATCTATAACATGATGTTGAAAGCGGAACAAAATAGGGCTGTTTCTGAAAGTCTTCATGTTACCTCTGAGAATGTGGCGATGTATGCTAAGCATTCTCCTCATTGGTCGCGCGGTTCTTCTCGAGGTCGTGGTTTTCAAAGGCGTGATTATTCGTCGCTTACCTACACGCATTGCAAACGCACAGGCCATACAGTTGATAGGTGTTTTAAATTGGTCGGATATCCAGATTGGGTTGATCCCAATCGCAGACGTCCCCCTCCTGTTGCTGCTGCGGTAACAGACACTCCTTTGGACTGGGCTGCTCACACCACTCCGTCCACTACTCCTACTGAGGCGGTTAATGTTGCTATTCATCCAGATTTTGCTGGTACATCTCTATCTACTTGTTTTAGTGTTTTGCTTGATAAATATCTTGAACTTGGTTCTTGGATTATTGATACTGGGGCAACATGTCATATGTGCAACACAATTAGTCTGATATCTAACCCTATACCCACAAAAGAACCCATTCCCGTTTGTCTTCCTGATGGGAGCCTTCAACATGTATCTCACGTTGGTAACATCACCCTATCCTCTCAACTCACTCTATATTCTGCATTTTTCCTTCCCACTTTCAGATTTAACCTTATTTCCGTACGCAAAGCTTCCCAAGACTCACGATTATGTTTCAAATTTTTTGATTCATGCTGTTTGGTGCAGGACCTTGAAACCAATATTATCATAGCTGCTGGTCACTTACACAAGAACCTATATGTTCTCAACTCCTCATCATTTACTCCATCTGCTATCCAAGCTTCACAAACTAGATATGCTTCTCATTTGTTGTCTCATTCTTCGCAAATTTCATGTAATGTGTCTGTCAATGTACATCTGTGGCATTCAAGGTTGGGCCACCCTTCTAATAAAGTGCTTACTCACCTTAGTTCTTCTATTAATATTCCTGCTTCATCATACACAGATCCTTGTACAATATGTGTGCAATCTAAACAACATCAAGAACCATATCCTCATAGTTCCATTAAAACACTTGCTTGCTTCGAATTACTACATGTCGATATTTGGGGCCCCTTTCATACTCCATCTCGTACAGGCTCTAGATTTTTTCTTACCATTGTGGATGATTACAGTAGATGCACTTGGACTATGTTACTTTCCACCAAATCATTGGTATGCTCCACTCTTAAATCTTTCTTCACCTATGTCTCCACACAATACCAGAAACATGTCAAAGTTATCCGCTCGGATAATGGATCTGAATTCCTAAGTCTTTCTTGTTCCTCCTTATTCACTAACCTGGGTATATTACATCACAGGTCTTGTCCATACACTCCACAGCAAAACGGGGTCGTTGAACGAAAACACCGACATCTAGTCCAAGTTGCTCGAGCCTTGCTTCTTCATTCCAAACTACCAAAACCATTCTGGGGGGATGCCATTCTCACTGCTACATACCTTATCAATCGCCTACCCACTCCCACACTAAAATGGTCATGTCCATACTCCATTTTACACAATCGTCTTCCTGATTACTCACTTCTCAAAACATTCGGATGCGCTGCATTTGCTCTGAACAAAACTCATGATCTTGACAAGTTTGATAGTAGATCTTTTTTCTGGGATTTTTATTGGGTATCCTACTTCTCAAAAAGGCTACAAAATTTTCATCCCCGACCTCAATAAGGTGGTAATTTCCAGAGATGTTGTCTTCCATGAGTCTTCTTTTCCATCCTATATTCCTTCTTCTGCTCTTCCAGTATCTCTCTCAAAATACTCTTATAATGATGATC
Source organism: Plectranthus barbatus (assembly GCA_026898455.1). Classification (NCBI taxonomy): domain Eukaryota; kingdom Viridiplantae; phylum Streptophyta; class Magnoliopsida; order Lamiales; family Lamiaceae; genus Plectranthus; species Plectranthus barbatus. The sequence continues at coordinate 45,933 of JAPKLW010002107.1, forward strand.
CTATTCCTCCTCTCTCACCCATACATAACACATTGCAATCTCCTCATACTCATTCTGCTGAACCTATTCCTCCTGATCCTCTCTCACCCATACATAACACATTGCAATCTCCTACTACTCATTCTGCTGAACCTATTCCTCCTGATCCTCTCCATCATACAAACATTAGGCATAGTACTCGTTCCCGACACCCACCTTCTTGGTTGAAAGATTACTCCACATCTCTATCATGTATCCAACCACACAACTTAGCTAATGCATATCATGATTCTGTTGCTCTTTTATCTACATTCCATGAACCTAGTACTTATAATCAAGCACGCACTAACCCTCATTGGCAGGAAGCTATGAAAGTTGAGCTTGAAGCTCTTGAGAAGAATAATACTTGGGAGTTAACAGATTTACCTGCTGGTAAACGTGCTGTGGGTTGCAAATGGATTTTTAAAGTCAAGTGCAATGCCGACGGGTCTATTGAACGGTATAAAGCCCGCTTAGTTGCCAAAGGGTTCACCCAAATTGAAGGAGAAGATTTCAACGAGGTCTTCTCCCCAGTCACTAAGATTGTTACTGTGCGATTACTTGTAGCTCTTGCTGCGTCTAAAGGATGGCCTCTCCATCAAATAGACGTTAATAACGCCTTTCTACATGGGTCACTTTCTGATGACATTTTCATGCTACCCCCACCGGGATATTCCTCGGCTCGCCCAGGACAAGTTTGTCGGCTCAAAAAGTCTCTTTACGGACTCAAACAGGCTTCGAGGGAGTGGAATTCTGAACTAACCTCCAAATTAATTCAGTTCGGGTTTACACAGTCTGAGAATGACCATTGCTTATTCATCTATGCTACATCTTCTTCACTCTTGTTCCTCACCGTTTATGTAGATGATGTTCTGATTACAGGTTCAGATATTGAGCTCATTTCTGCCATCAAGAGTCATCTGAACAGTTTATTCACTATTAAAGATCTTGGCCCGGTGAAATATTTTCTGGGAATGGAGTTCACGCGTTCTTCTGAAGGAATCTTCATTTCTCAGACAAAATATGCCACTGATGTATTGCGTGATACTGGGATGCTTGACTGCTCTCCTGCATCCACGCCTTTCCCACCGGGTTTCCGGTTCCTTGCTGAAGATGATACTTCGTCGCCCGCTCTTGATAATCCCGAGCAATACCCGCGTCTGGTCGGACGGCTTCTATATCTCAATTATACTCGGCCGGATCTCACATATGCCGTCCAACAGTTAAGTCAATTCGTCCATTCTCCACGGCAATCTCATTGGAATGCCGCTCAGCATGTTCTTAGGTATCTCTCTGTATCTCCATCTCGTGGGATTCTTTATTCTTCGTCCAATTCATTTCACTTGCGGGCATTTTGTGATTCGGACTGGGGCACTTGTAAAACATCGCGTCGTTCTCTATCGGGTTTCTGCATATTTCTTGGTGATTGTATTTTGTCTTGGAAATCCAAGAAACAGCCAACAGTTGCTTGCTCCACAGCCGAGGCGGAATACAGGTCTATGGCTGCTACTGTGCATGAGGTTCAATGGCTTTCCTACATGCTACGTGACTTGCATTGTTCGCCTCAGCTCCCTATCTCTTTGTTTTGCGATAACAAGGTCTCCATCTATATTGCCGAAAACCCTGTTTTCCATGAACGCACCAAACATATAGAAATTGACTGTCATGTGGTTCGTCATGCGTTCAAGTCTGGTTTAATCAAGCCTATTCACGTCGCATCTTCAGACCAGTTAGCCAATGTGTTCACGAAGGCAGTCTCGGTGCATATCTTTCATCTTTTGATGTCCAAGCTGCGTTTGTGGGAGGTGCAGCTTGAGGGGGGGATATTGAAGTTTATATGCGTACAGATAAATCCACACAAGTCATGCGCACGTGAACAGCATGCATGCACACGTATGAAAGAAGGAGAAACCAACATGCAGATGACATAACTGATTTCTGGAGATATTTTAGAAGTTTGTTACGTTTTCTGTTATGTTAGTTTCATCTAGATGCTTCTTCTAGCTTGTATAAATACATCCCTTGTTATCATAGAGAGATCGAATAAACACATTGATATTTTTCTTCTCATATGTTTTATCACTGCCCTTCAATACTTCACAGCCTTTACAGGTTGTTCGTTGACATGATTCTCGCTTCCTAGCTGCGAATCGTCACTTTTCTCTACATCGAGCGATGGCGAGGGCGAGTACGGCGGAGTGCTGCTGTCGCGCGGCCGTTTCTGCGCAGCCATTAGGTCGCCGCGTAGGCGCAGCTGAAGGAAGTCAATGAATGGAGCCGAGGGACGCGATTTGAGTTAAATTTGTTCTTCTTTGTACAAGGAAGGCAGCAGTGAATGAGTAACCGGCCCATCCACCGACCCAACCGCACTATATATTTAATATTATTTATTTGATTTTAATTAACTTTATTTTAAAAATAAAAATATAACTTCTAGAAATAAAATTAGATCTATCTATCTATCTATCTATCTATCTATCTATATATATACTAATTGAGAGAAGTTACAATTATTACATCATTGCCACATCCCCTCCAAAAAAACATCAAATCAACAACAATTTTATATAATATTTTTATTTTATTTTATTTACTATCCAATCAATTATAATATATATCTCTATATATACAATAAAATTAATGAAAATAAAGATATTATGTTTATAACTTTTTATTTAAATATTAGATCACTCTAATTTAATATATTTGGTGTTTTTTTTTTAAAATATAAACAATGTAATATTCCCTCCGTCCCGGCTGAATTGTCCCGGGTTGACGGGTTGACCGTAACCAAGGAGTGTGAGTGTAAAGTAAGTTGAGTGGAATTAATATTTTATTGTTGATTGTGAAAAAGTTGCCTTTTTAAATAATGAGACAATTGAGGTGGGACGGACGAAAATGGAAAGTGGGACAATTGAGGTGAGACGGAGGGAGTATCTTTTATGGGATAATTTTGTGAATTAAACTCTTTTTTTATAGGCATTGCATTTGATTTATTTCTTTTTTACTTTTATTAAACTTATGTAAATATTTAGATGTATAATGTAGGAAATGATGAATGATATAATATGCTAAAATATAATATTAAGTTTATTTCTAAAAAATCTAAAACATATTATTATATTAATTTTATGGTAATAGTATAACACAAGACATCATACATTACATTCGTGCATCGCGCGGGTGTAGATCTAGTTATATAAAACAAAACAATAATAAAAATATAATTTAACAAACAAAATACATATAAAGAATATCTATTCATGTAATAAATTTATAAACTAGTTGAAACAAAATTACAATATATAAAATATAGAGGTTATGTAATAAAAAATAAATTGAAGAGATTAATGGAATATAATTTAGTATATATTTATATTTTAATTTAAAAATTAATATATATATATATATATATATATATTAAAATTGATCTCTATTTGTAAAGAATAAAAAATTATAAATTTTAATATATTTATTATTTATTTTTATGTTATTATATAAAAAATATGTCAATTTTAATATTGTATATATATAATAATAATGAAGCAATAAATAAATGACAATTATTATAATTCTATTAACTTAGAAATTAAAAAGTAGAAAATATTTATGTGGACCCCACCGACCTTGGATGTTGCTTTAGGTTTGGGGTTGACCACTACAAATAGGGATGTCAATCGGGCTAACTCGTTGGGTTTCGGGCCAACCCTATCGAGTTGCGGGTTAATCGGTCTAGGTTAAATTGGGGTGGAAATTTTTCGGGCTAAGAAATCTTGACCCTAACCCATCGATTTTTGGGCTAGCCCGTCGGGCCAATAAATTTATTAATTAATTTTTATTTTTAATATCTTTTCACTATTTTAATATTTTAAATAATAAAAAATAAATAAAATAATACTTCTCTCTTATAAAAAATGCATAACACTAAACACATCACAAATTTTTAGATAATGGTAAATTAAACTATTAAAAATACATTATTTTTTATTTCAGCAATATTTTCAAATTCAAAAATAAATAAACTTAACTATGTATTGAATACTATTTGAACTAAATATAATTATATAATTTAAAACTAAGTTAATAAATATGATCTTCAATATTAGAAGTAGATTTTAGTACTATAATTATAATAAATATATTAATAAAAAATAATCGAGTTAATCGGGTCAATTCATTGGGTTTCGGGCTCAACCCTATTGGGCCTCGGGTTATTTGGTCCGGGCTATTCGGGCTTAATTTTTTTCGGACCAAAATATTTTGACCCTAACCCACATTTTGCCTCGGGTTAATCGGGCCAACCTGTGGATTTCGGGCTAAATTGACATCCCTAACTACAAAGTTGTATTGAATAGCTTTAATAATTTTTTATTCTATTTATATGATGTGGCAGAGACCCAACCATAAAAAAATACTGTTATTTGTAGTCTAATATGGACATTGTGTTCCTCCTTCTAGAACTAGAATTGGGGTTCATCTATGCGATGCCTCCGGTTCATTTATTTATTTTAATTCTTTTTTTAAAAATCGGCAAAAATATATTTATAATTTTACACACACAGCTTTAGTGAAACAATTACAAACTAGCCCCACCCTTACTCAGCACAAATAATTTGGTTGGGTCGAGTGAAAAAATTGGGCTTATATTTGGTTTGGCACCTAGTCTTACATTGATGCACAGTATTATATATTAGATATACATGATATATTTATATATATGTTTTACATATTATTTCGATAGATATAAATATGTTTAGGGTTATCTTTTTATTGTATATCTTGCAACTCTATATATACTTCAATCAACGAGTTTTAATTCTTAAGCCAAATATTTGAAACTCTATTATGGTATTAGCCTAAAAAACGATCATATCCTTCCATCTCTCTTTGTCGATCGTCCTCCCCTCTCCTTTTCAGTTTGACATGTCCCGGGACAATGATCCTCTCCCTTTATCTACTCTTATTCACATGATTACCATTAAATTATCCTTCGCAAACTTTCTCCTATGGCGTTCGCAACTAGTCCCGTTCCTCACATGTCAGGATCTTATGAAGTACGTTGATGGCTCCCTCGCGCAACCGCTTGTTACTGTTCCATCGTCGGGCGGTGCTCTTATTCCGAATCCCGCATATGTTTCTTGGCACCAGCAGGATTAGCGCTTATTAAGCCTTCTCCTATCGACCTTATCCGAGGAAGCCATGGCTGAGGTGCTTGGCTGCTCCACGTCCCGTGCCGTATGACTTGTTCTCGATGCCGCCTTTAGCAACAAATCCAAAACGCGAGAATTACGTCTCAAGGATGATTTACAACTCATCAAATGCAGTTCTCGATCTTTTTTGGATTATGCTCGGGAATTCAAATCTATTTGTGATCAATTGGCTGCTATTGGTCGTCCCATTGATGGCATGCATCAACTGGGCACACTGCTGCACTTATGTATCAGCTAGATATCTCGACATTCGTTGAGCCTGTGGCTTCTCTGTATGTCTCATCTTCTTCTTAGAGATCTACTGCACCTTCGCCGATCATTCCACCCACAATTGCAGCACCATCACCGTGCTCTCTATGTCTAGAAGACAATGTTAGTACGACATCACCCGCTGCTCCTCTCTTGCCCCCAGCCCCCCTGTCGAGCCACAACCACCAGCTCTGTGCCTCACCCTATGATTACTAGGGCCCGAGCAGGTATTTTTAAGCCTCGACACATTGTCTTCTATGCCGATACAACTTTTCATCAGGCTCTTCTCTCTTCTCTCTTATTCTGAACCGAAGGGATATAAATTTGCCACTAAAAGTCCTATCTGGCTAGTTGCAATGTTTGACGAAATGGATTCTATGCGCAAGAATGGCACTTGGACTCTCGTCCCATGACCTCCTGATGCAAACGTCATTGGATCAAAATGGGTTTTCTGTATAAAATATTGATCGGATGGCACGATCGAGCGTCACAAAGCTTGCCTTGTTGCCCAAGGTTTCTCTCAAATACCTGGCCTTGATTTTGAACATACATTCATTCCAGTGATTAAAGCGGCAACAATTCATATTGTTCTATCGATGGATGTTCATTATGGGTGGCCTCTTTATCAACTCGACGTTAAAAATACATTTCTCAACGAGTTCCTGACAACCCCCGTGTATATGGAACAACCTCCGTGTTTCATTGACTTCAGTCGTCCAAATTATGTGTGTCATCTCTCGAAAGCTCTATATGGTCTGAGCAGGCTCCGTGTGCATGATTTCAAAGATTGAGTACATTTTTATTATCTCTCGGTTTCATTTTTAGTTGCGCCGACACCTCTCTCTTTATTTGTGGTTGCGATTATAAACTTATTTATCTCCTTGTTTTTGTTGACGACATTATTCTCGCTGGTAACAACTCTTCTCATATTTCGGATTTCATTACTCGCATGCATTAGGAATTTGCTATTACGGATAATTCACATATACATCAGATGGCTTATTTCTTTCACAGAAAAAATATGCTAAGGACATCCTATCTCACCATGATTTGCTTGATGCGAAGCCCGTCGGGACTCTGCTTTCGGCTGGTCTTGCGCTACCTACCAATGGTGAACCTTTTGCTAATGTTACACGCTACCGATCCATCATTAGGGCACTGCAATATCTTACTATTATGCATCCCAACATCGCCTTCGCAGTGAATCACGTTAGTCAAGTTCTACATGCTCCCATCATTGATCATTACCAGGCATTAAAAAGGATCATTGATATGTTAAGAGCACACTTTCGCATGATCTTTCCTTCTCACGTACTACCTCTTGCGTTTTAGTAGCCTATTCGGATGCTGATTGGGCTTGCTATCCAGATTCACGTCGATCCACTTACGACTATGCAATTTTTTGCTTGAAAATCTCATATCCCGGAGCATGAAAAAACAACTAAATTTAGCTCGTTCTAGCTATGAATCGATGTATCGTGCAATGACCAACACTGCAGCTGAGGTTCAGTGGATCGCGTCTATTCTTAGCGAGCTTCATGTGTCTTTAAGTCGTCCGCCCCGCTTGTTCTGCGATAATAACAACTCTATTTTCATCTCTCAAAATCCGGTTCACACAAGCGTGTGAAACACATTGACATCGATTATCACTTTGTCAGGGAGCTTGTTCAAGCTGGTAAGCTTGTTACTGAGTATATACCTTCCGAACTGCAGATCGCGGATGATGGCCCATATAATTAAAGTATATGACTCTATATTATATTACTTAAGATGATGTCTATTAAGTATTAAAGAAATAGAGTTATGGGTTTTAATTCCATTCTCTCTCCCTTTAAATGAATAATCTTATTTTATTAAATGATGTATCTTATTGTGTAATATATTATAATATTTAGAATAAAATGAATGGACACAATCTTTGAGGATTGAAATGAAGAGTTGCATCATTTCATATAAAAGAATAAAATAATTAAAGATTAAATGAAAGGATGCAACTCTTGGAGACAGAAGTGAAATGTTGTGTCCTTTTGTAAATGACACAACATATGAAATCTATCACTATAAATAGAGGTCTCTAATCCTCTTCTCTACGCACCATCAAAGTAGAAAAATTATAGAACGAAAGGAAGAGAGGGAAATAAATAAAGGTTGGAGAAATCAAAAGAGTTTAAAGAAGCTTCTTGAAGTTGTAGCTATGGATCAAGGTATTTATAATATCCTTCTTATCTAATTATTTATGTTGGATGAATCATATAAATGAAAGATCCTAGAAAATTAAATTAGGCTAACAAATGGTATCAGAGCATGCGTTATCAATTTATATGATTCTCCATGTTAAAATAAAATAATAGATTAGTTTTATCAAATTTAATAAAGAAGTAAATCATGCTAAATTTGATAAAATTTATTAGCATATCACTGATACATGCTTTTAAAGTTATGAATATGATTTAGAGAATGACATGATTATGCTTATTACTAATACTTGCTTCTTATGTCATTATGATATAATCATAATCACATGATTTTATAATACTTCCGCCATTATGTTTAAATGTTTAAAAAATTTATGATCATGATAATATTTATCATAATTAATGAATTAAATATTTATAGTAACAATCAAGGTAATTGCTCGCCAAAGTGGGCTGGCTTGAAAGTTATAAAATATTTAATTATGAAAAGTTCAATTGTTCTTATTTGCCAATAACTGAGTTAGAACAATTGAGATCATTATTTATAATGCTAGGAGATCACCCAAAGGTGGATCATTGCTTATAATTAATGACAATTAAAGGGATAAATCTTTATGTTGAGTAAATATTATTTGTTGTCCAAAGATAACATATATGTTTTACTTGTACATATTTGATTATCTGTTATGGCTTTTGTATATGAAAATATATACCTTATTTTGGCACCATTCTTGAAATAGTTTATGTTTAAGTATAGCCCAAAGGTTAACTTAAATATATATTTAAGGTTATAATCTAGTTTGAATCCTTTATGGTTTACTCATAGCATTTACGTATGATCATGTGAAATGTTTGCAGTTGCTTTTAGTGTAGATGCTTTGGGTAATGACCTTATTAAGTTTAGTGGGCAAAATTATAATGATTGGGCATAATAAGTACTTTCATTTTGGTGTTATGGGTATGGACTTAGCAATAGTCTCAGATAAAATACCTATAAGTACTGTCACCAGTACAGAAACTGTCAAGTCTTTATATGACTTGGGAAAAACCTAATCGATAAAGTTTAAGACAAACAATGCAAGAGAATTTATTAAAGATCACTCCCAATCGGACATTGCTAATAAGCCCATTTGTTGGAAATCTCATGAGTGAGCTGACAATCAAAGAAATTTGATTGTTCACAACCTATTCATGATTATGTCAAATCTAGCTATAAATCTGAAATCAATAGGCATGGATGTGAGTGAGACCTTTCTTGTAAAGTTCATCTGCAACTCAATTCCTATTGAGTTTGGTCAGGTTCAGGTGAATAATAATACCTAATAGAGAATTAAGACTTTCAAGAATTAAGGGCATGCTAACTCAGAAAGAAATGAGAGAAATGAAAATTAAAGTTCACTATATCCATCTTATATTTCATGAAAGAGCTAGTACCAACAAATTTAAGAATGACATGAAAAATAAAACGAAGGATAGAGCCTCATTGAAAATAGATAAGGGAATAATTCATAAAGAGCCCAAATGTCACTTTTGAAAAGAAAGACTAGGTTCAAAAGGAAATGTGTACATTATGTTTTAGTATACTATGAATCAAATCTTATTAAAGTACCTAATAAAGCTTTGGTGGTTATATCTAGGGAAACACTTATGTTTCACATATTATGTATGGATTCCTTTCGATCCAGCCTATAAACAAGAATGATAAATTTTGTTTATAGATAGCAGAATGATGGCACGAATAGAGGGAATTGAGACTTATAGATTGATCTTAGACACTGAATGTTGTCTAGATCTTGTAAAGTATCTTTATGTTCCCTGATTGTGCTATAAATCTATTTTCTGTTGGAAAGTTGGATGATGAATGTTATAGTTTTAAGATTGATAATAATGTTTCATTATATAAACAAATGTACTATTATGGTTCAGGTACATTAATAGATTGTTTATATCGTTTCAATCTTGATGCTACTTTTGTTGAATCCTTGTTCCATGTTGAACATACTAATGAAAATAAACAAAGTGCACATAATGAACATTCTGCTTTCTTATGACAAAAATATTGGGTCATATATCCAAAGAAAGAATAATGAGGTTAACAAAAGATGAAATCTTACCTCATTTGAGTTTTACTGACTAGAATGTTTGTATAGATTGCATTAAAGAAAAGCAAACTAGACAAATATCAAAGAACCCAACTATGAGAAACAGTGAGCTCTTGGAATTAATACACACAAATATTTGTGGTCCTTTTGATATTCCAACTTGGGGAAATAAAAAATATTTATCACTTTTATTGATAATTACTCATGGTATTGTTACTTATATCTACTGCATAAAAAGTCTCAGTCAGTGGACATTCTAGAGGTGTTCATTAATGAGGTAGAGAGACAGTTAGATAAAAAGATAAAAGTTGTGAGATCACATAGAGGTGGTGAATATTATGGAAGATTTAATGAAAGTGGACAATGTCCAGGTCCATTCACAAAACTCTTTGAAAGTCGTGGCATCTGTGCAAAATATTCAATGCCCAATGCACCACAACAAAATGGTGTAGCAGAAAGGTGGAACCGTACTCTTATGGATGTGGTTAGGAGTATGTTAAGTCATAATACTGTACCTTTGTTTTTGTGGATACATGCATTAAAGATGGCTGTGTATTTGCTTAACAGGGTTCCTAGTAAGGCAATTCCTAAGACTTCTTACGAATTGTGGATAGGAAGGAAACCTAGTTTAAAGCACCTACACGTTTGGGGTTGCCCAACAGAAATTAGGATATACAATCCACATGAAAAGAAACTCAATGCAAGAGCCATTAGTGGTTATTTCATTGGGTATCCTGAAAAATCAAAAGATATAGATTTTTATTGTCTTAACCATAGTACGAGAATAGTTGAGTCTAGTAATACTCGGTTCATTGAAAATGAAAACATTAGTGGGAGTGGAGAATTACGAGATGTGGAAATTAAAGAAAAACTAATAGACACAGTTCTACATCAAAACCTTCTCCTCATATTGTTGTTCCTGTTGTCATATCAAATAATAATAACTTATTGGAACAACAAATCAATGTTCAAAACTCACATAATGAAAATGTAACTGAGTCAAATAACAATACTCAAGTCATAAATGAACAAGTGGCACCGCAAGAAATAGCATTAAAGAGATCTGAAAGACAAAGAAAATCAGCTATTTCAGATGACTATGTCATTTACTCACTTGAACATGAATGTGACTTAAGCATTGATAAAGATCCAGTCTCATTTAAACAAGTCATTCAACGTGATGATTCTGAAAAGTGACTCAATGCTATGAAAGAAGAGTTAAAATCTATGAATGATAATAAAGTTTGGGAACTAGTAGAGTTGCCTAGGGGTTCAAGACAAGTTGGTTGTAAATTAGTTTTCAAAACCAAACGAGACTCCAAAGGCAATATCGAACGTTATAAAGCCAGACTTGTTGCTAAAGGTTTTACTCAAAAATATGACATTGACTATAAAGAGACCTTTTATCCAGTTTCAAAAAAAAAAGGCCTCTTTAAGAATCATTTTGGCTTTGGTGGTCCATTATGAATTGGAGATTCACCAAATGGATGTCAAAATCGTCTTTCTGAATAGAGATTTGGACCAAGAAATTTATATGGACCAATTAGATGGTTTCCTAGCCATAGGAAAGGAAAAAAATTAGTGTGTAAATTAAGGAAGTCAATATATAGATTGAAACAAGCTTTCTCACCTTGGTATCGTAAGTTTAATGATATCATTTAATTATTATTGTTTTATAGAGAACACTGTTGATCGGTGTGTCAGTGTATCTATATGAAGGTCAATGGGAGCAAGTTCATTATCCTTGTTCTATATGTTGATGACATCCTTCTAGTCGTTAATGATAAGGGTTTGTTACATGATATAAAGAAACATCTCTCTCATAATTTTGATATGAAAAATATGGGAGAAGCATCCTATGTGATTGGAATAGAAATATTTCATTATGCATCATACGGATGATTAAGGTTATCCCAGAAAAGTTATATTAGTAAGATTCTAGCGAAGTTTAAAATGGTAAAGTACTCTTCATTGATAGTTCTAATTCACAAAGCGGACTTAATTATTGAAATACAATGTCCTTAAGAGAATGATTTAGAACTAATGGAAATGGAAGATATTTCCTATGCTTCAGTGATTGGGAGTTAGATGTTTGTCCAATTATGTATTTGGCTAAATACCGGTATTAAAGTGTGAATGATAGGTTGATACCAAAGTAATATGAATTAGACTATTAGAAAAACTGCATAGAGTATTTTTGGTACTTACAAGGCACCAATGATTACATGATCATGAATAGAAGATCTAATGACTCTCAAGTCATAGATCATTTGGATTCAAACTACGTTAGATATGTGGATATAAGGAAATCTACTTTTAATTATATGTTCGTGTAGCATGCTTTGAGGCTACAGTTGATGGAATGTGTTGCAGAATTTGACTCAGGTCTTAGTATTGTTAACATTATAGAGAGATCACTGAGAATGTGTTGTGATGATTCTGCAAGAATCTTCTTCTCTTAAACGATGAGTGAAATACTTGTTAGGAAGAAGTGCAAAAACATAAAGTATCATTGAGCACAAATGTACACTAATGATAGCGGATCTGCTTACTAAATGATTATTGCCCAAAACATTCATTGGCCATATTGAAAGAATGGGTGTAACAGACAAGTCCTTGTTGGCGTGATATTAAAGTATGTGTATACACAAATAATGCATTGCTCATAAGCAAAATGATACTTGTGAATTCAATTTAAGTTATGTTTTTGCTTAATTGTTAGTTGTCTCACATTACGTAGTATACATGATTGTTTTAGTGAGATAATATAATGTTCCCTGAAAGGAGAAAATCTAAATTGGATTAATTTTGTGATACATGGAAGGAATCATGTCGACAAATCGATTATGTGACCGCCATGATCCTAATTAATTTAATTTATTGAAGATATTGATTTGAAAGAGTCAATGAAAGGTGCACACTTATGATTGATGATTCTTCATTTCATTATATGGGCCAAGTGGGAGATTGTAAGATTATTTTTTTAATAATCATATATGATGGCCCATATAATTAAAGTATATGACTCTATATTATATTACTTAAGATGATGGCTATTAAGTATTAAAGAAATAGAGTTATGAGTTTTAATTCCCTTCTCTCTCCCTTTAAATGAATAATCTTATTTTATTAAATGATGTATCTTAGTGTGTAATATATTATAATATTTAGAATAAAATGAATGGACACAATCTTTGAGGATTGAAATGAAGAGTTGCATCATTTCATATAAAAGAATAAAATAATTAAAGATTAAATGAAATGATGCAACTCTTGGAGACAAAAGTGAAATGTTGTATCCTTTTGTAAATAACACAACATATGAAATCTATCACTATAAATAGAGGTCTCTAATCCTCTTCTCTACGCACCATCAAAGTAGAAACATTATAGAACGAAAGGAAGAGAGGGAAATAAATAAAGGTTGGAGAAATCAAAAGAGTTTAAAGAAGCTTCTTGAAGTTGTAGCTATGGATCAAGGTATTTATAATGTCCTTCTTATCTAATTATTTATGTTGGATGAATCATATAAATGAAAGATCCTAGAAAATTAAATTAGGCTAACACACAAATAAATTAACAAACCGGAAAATATACTCAATGATAAATTAGTCCACAACTAAAGCACCTGCAATTCATTATCACAACTCTAAACAGAAATATTCACTTAATATTTATGAAGTTTGTTTCTTTTCGTAGACTCCTTTGATTTGATCGCCATAATTCTTGAATCAAATCTTGGCATTATTAATTAAAAAGTGAGTATTTTTTGAATGTATATATAAAAATGACTATTTAAGGTTTTAATTTAGTGAAATAGGTTATTTAAGGTTTCCACTCTTTAAGAAATATGACTAATATAGCGGGATAGACGAAAAAAAAATTAATATAATGTGACGAAGGGAGTAATATTTTAAATATATATTTATACAAAATTAATTTAGCAACAAAATGGATACATGTGTCACCATTTTATTGATCCATAGCTAAAGAATTAATAATAAATGAAAGTGGGCCAACATTTGTTGTGATTGTATTAGGGTGATTGTAATAGTATCACTTTTACTTGAACCCACCACGTCCAACTCCATACCATTACTAACTTTGGGTTTTAAATTACGTGGCAAAGCTGGTTTGAAATCCATGAGTTGGGCTTTGAGAAAGATGGTAGGACCATTGTGTTGATTGTGTCGGTCACCACATCCAATTTTTTTTTTCTTTTAAGTTTGATCATCCATTTTTTTATATATTGCCTTATTAACATAATATATATATATATACATTTACTTGCTCAATGTATATTTAAATTATCGTTTGTCTAAACTTTTTAAATTATTTTATGAATATATATATATATATATATATTATGTATTTTTTTGAGTTTATTGAATTTGTAATTTCAATAGGAGAAATTATAATAATGAAATAGGTCGTAATTTTAAAATATAAATATTATAAATTAAAAACAAACACACAATGCATAATTAAAGCACACAAAGAAATATATTTAAGATAACAAAACAATAATAAAGTAATTAAAGTAAACAACTTAAATCTTCAAATCTAGTTGCGTCTCGTTTTAATGCCTTCAACGATATTTGTATGAGTTTGGAGTTCTTTAGCTGACATTGTGCTTGTATCCTTAAAACAAATAAAGTAACCTTCTTGTTCCAACTTGATATTCTTTTGTTTGTGTTTTTCCTATTGGATCTCTTTCATCGTTGCCCATCTTTCACGCCGCTCTTCCACATTAGTTTCAGAAATTTAAACCTAATTCTTGCCTTTCCTCTTGGCTTTTTGTTGTCCCATTGGACGAGATCGAACTTCACTTCATGTTGATGTGTGGTCATCTGATTCCAATGTTCTCGACTTCTTGTTAGCATGTTGAGGAGCCCATTTCTCTAACTATATCATCACCTTCCATACGTGCATGTACTTTAAGGATTTTCTTGAGTTATTGGTATTCCACTTCTCTATTGTGACATGCAAGACATCATGATCGATCACTAGCTTGACTGCTGTAGAAATTGTTATACCACCTAGAAAATAAATTAATGTCAGGCATAATTGCATAATTAGGAGATTTAATTATGATATTTAATTGATACCCCTATTCTTGATTGTGCATCTTTCGGTAGATTATCATTATAATAATCTGCTGCCTTTTGCCAGAATTCCATAGTCTTGTGTGAGTTGCCAACTTTGCTGCAATTGCTAATAGTGCTCTAGGCTTGAGCTAGACACTTCTCATCATGTGTCCATCACACCTTAGGATGTCGACCACTTCCTTCATTATTGAGAGTGACATCTACTTCAAGTTTTGTGGAGTGTGGTGGGAACTGAGAGCCACCTGCCTCAAATGATGACCCTTGCTCCTTTTTATATGCAGCTCTGCCGATACTTCCCTCTTCATTCATCATCGTGATTTGGCTCTCATATATCTTTTGGTCTATGTCGACGGTATAATAGTCACGGGCAGTGATCTCTCGGTTGTGTCTACCCTTCTATCTCGACTCTAATGTGAATTATCTACGAAAGACCTTGGTAAATTGGGTTACTTCCTCGGCTTAGAGGTCTCATATCCTTCTTCTGGGCTCTTCTTAAGTCAAACAAAATATTCTTGGATATTCTCACTCCGTGCCGACTTGCTTGATTCAAAACTTGTTGCTACTACGCTGCCTCCTGCGGCTTCATTCACTGCTGAAGGTACACTTTTTTACGATCCGACATTGTATCGATTTTTGGTTGGAGCTCTCCAATATCTGACGATTACACGTCCCAACATCGCGTTTTTTGTTAGTACAGTCATCCAATTCCAACAATGGCCTACTATTGATCATTATCAAGCTGTAAAATGAATACTTTGTTATGTAAAATAGACTCTAGGCTTCGGTCTTACCTTTCAAACACGTCCCTACGAGCTACTTGGTTATTCGGACGCCGATTGGGCGCGTTGTATTGATACTAGACGTTCTACCTACGGTTACTCTATTTATCTAAAACCAAACCTTGTCTCTTGGAGCACCAAAAAACAACCAACCATCGCTCGATCGAGCTGCGAATCGGAGTACCGAGCATTGGCAAACACAACAATCGAACTTGTTTGGGTCATGAATCTTCTCGGGGAACTCCATTATACTCCATCTTCTATGCCCACTCTCTTGTGTGATAATAAGAGTGCACTATTTCTCACTCAAAATCCTGCCTCTCATAAATGTGCCAAACACATCGAGCTCGATTGTCATTTTGTACATGAGCTTGTGCAGTCTGGACGACTTTTAACTCAATTTGTCCCAACAACGTTGCAAGTGGCGGACATATACACTAAAAGCCTATCTCGTCCAGCTTTCGAACTGTTTAGAACCAAGCTCTGCGTCTCCATGAATCCGACGACGAGCTTGCGGGGGTGTTGACGATAAAGATATCGAAGAAGATAGAGTAGAATATTCTGTAGATAAGCATGTATATTTTGTAGATATGATATTAATATCTTGTAGATATAGTTTAGTTTATCTTTTCATATCTTTATGCATGCTTTGTACCTATATATCTCTCTCTTTGAGATGTTGTTTAATGAGAAGAACCATTTTATTTACCATAGCACTATGAATAAATTGTTAAATTTTGTTGTAATTGAATTTAAAAAATCAATATAAGCTATGAGTAAATCGTTGTAGTATATTTATTTTTTCAAATTCGAATTCTAATAAGTGATGATAAATTAATCTGCGAAATTAACACATATTTAAAATATGTGAGGCATCAGGCCGAGCGTTGCACCCGAGATCCATGCCCCAACCCCGTCCTTGGCAATTGATATTTTGGTGATTTAAGGCTTTAGGCTCATTGAAATATTTCTCTCATCAAATACCTCAAAATATATATATATATATATATATATATATATTTTCCATTGATCAGTTCATCAGAACTTTTATGACCGCAATACTATCTTATAGAAGATGAAGTTATTTTATTTTTGAGGACGAACACCAGACAAACGAGCACTATGTTGATTTATTTTTCTTTCGGAAATAGGTCTTCCCAAACCAGCTACAACAAGCTGCATTCTAATTTCTCTTTTCATACGTTGTATTTTTATTGCATTATTTATTATAATGGTGTGTTGCATCAATTATTTAATTATTTATACTTTATTGTATTATCTGTATTCAAACTTGGTAAAATTAAGATTTCCCTCTAGCCTGCCTCTACGCCTCCATCATAAAGCCATCTAGTCTTCAATCCGACATAGATCTATCTCCTCCATACCCTACTACTAATCCTTCTTTTATAGCTTTCCACTCACCTCTATTTTCCCTTTTCGGCAGCTAAGGTTCCCTCGGATACTCCTAGATTTAATGATTTTTGCCTTATTAGAGTAAAATATGCAACATCATAGCATTTTTCTTCATAATATTATATTTACTATTAAATTAATATCAAAATATGTGATAATAACCATTAGCCTCCTTTAAAGATTTAATAAAATTATTTTTATTTCTAATATATGTTATTCGAGATAGTTGATCAGTAACATAATACTTTAATAATTTAAAGTGATTTTTTTCTTTTAAGACTTTTTCTTAAAAAAAATAATAGCAGAATTATCTTTAAATTATAATGTGTATTTTGGTTTATATGGAGTATTACTTAAAGTTAATTATTTAATTTATAATATTTTTACCATAAAATGTACTCAAAACTCTCATAATTCCAAGTAAAAATATGCAAATCTTTTGTGATTCAAAACTTTTTATGCAAATCTTAAATAATAAAAACTATTTTAAGATGTATTTTATATTTATATTAAATTTCATGAGCATTTTTCCTTATAATTATAATGTTAAGATAGGGCCTTACTTATGTTTTTTGCACATGACCTCCAAATCATAGGGCCAACCCTGCATCTATTGTTATTCTGTACTCTGTAGTCGACGCCGCACGTGTTGTAAAAAATAGGTATGGATTTCATTGTTTCATTAGAATATATCAATTTAACTAAGAATATCAAGAACAAATTAAAGATATATTTCAAAGAAAAGATTATTTCGGCCTCAGACATTAAAACATAACTACTATAATATAATCATGGCATTTTGTAGGTTCAATATATGTATAAGAAATTCTGTTTATCGAGTACATAATTTACCATCATTATTAATTTAAGAGACTAGGATCGGCTAGAAATAAAATAGAGTGATTAATAATTAGTATATACGGCTTGGATGATAATTGGGTATTAACGAATAAAATACAAATATATTTGGTATGTAGTAATAGTTATATGGTATCGTTCCTTTCTAGATATCTCAATTATAAGAATTTTATAAATAAAAATCTTTAGATTAATGATCTCAAAATTAATACTCTCATCTCAACTCCTATACACAAAAAAAATAAAAAAAATTTAAAAAAAAATTACAAATTTTTTTGTACATAAAAATAATGAATTACAGATGCATTATTCGGCTGATATTAAATAATCACGAACCCTAGATTCTAAGGTGGTGATAATATTAATTATAAATAAATATAATAATTAATTAGGCATAGTTTGTCCAATTTCTATATTTTTTTATTTCAGTATTTCATGCAACCACATATTTATTTGAAAAGGGAAAATATATACATTCGTGGTGAGGAATATTTAATTTCTTTCGTTCTTATTCCCAACTTATTTATCTTTTACGATTGAAAGAAAATGAATTTTATATATGTCGATTAATCTATTAATCATTCTATTAAAAAAAAATGAAAATTCATGTTACGTAGGCATGCGTTGTTTGTTGATTTGTGAATGATGTGTCTATATACGACTATATATAATTAAATTAACACAAACCATTTCAGAATGAAAATAAAACAAGCAATTGATTTTATTACAAACTCATCGAATAATATATGTAGACATTCAGTATTTTCTTAGGATAATAACATAAAAATTCAAAGAAATTTGTATATACAATCCAAAATCCCAAGAATATTTATGTATTTTTGTTGTGACTATAAAAAAAATTATTCAATCATTCAGAAGGATTAATCCCCAGATTGCTTGACGACCATTGATTCGGAGTGAATGAAGGACCCGCTTGATCGCCGCCGCCGCTGCTCCGCAAACCAGAAGTTCCCCCGGTGGAGGAGCTGCTGCCGCCGGTGTTGATCACGCTATGGGGCCAAGAACTGAAGCGCAGCGGTGGAACATAGCTTTGCTGTGGTGGAAAGAAACGGGTCGGTGGCGGCGCCGGAGATTTCAGCGATGGGAAAGTCATCCCTTGTAGAAGAGCCATATTTGAACCGAAACGGCCGCCGCCTCCGGGCATCGCCGCCGCCCCGTGGTTGATCCTGCCGACTGGGAATGATTGCATTGCAGCCAACGCAGACAGAGAGGAGCCACCACCGGCGAAGAAAGAACCACCCAATGGCGGAACCACCGGTGGCGCTGCAGGCAGCGGCGGCGGCTGGCTAGGAAACAGATTTTGAGACCAAGCTGCTGCTGCGGCGGCTGATAATCCTTGAGTTCTTGGATTCAACCCGCTCGCCGGAGAAGGCGATGCCGATGCTAATGCTGATGCTGATGCAGGGGTTTTCTGCCGCTTGGGTTTCCGGCAGCCGCCGCCGATGGGGACGGTCCGGAGGGATCCTCCCTGAGTCCAGTACCTCCGGCAAGCCTTGCAAAAGTACCTAGGTTGAGAAAGACTATAGTTGTTGTAATAACAGAACTTAGTGTTGGAAGAATCGCACCGCGGGCAACTAGGCGGCGGCGGCCGCTGCTGACGGTGGCGATCATGGTTCTCCGGCGGCTGTTGTCGGTGCTGTTGCATCAAATCCCCCTCATTTCTTGCTCCATCCATGTTCTTAATTCTCTCTAGCTATATACTATATTTTTTTCTTTTCTTTTGCAATTATTTTGTATGAAATTAGGTGGTATATATAGGGGTAAATACAAGGTGTGTGTAATAGATTTGAGCGTAGAAAAAGTTAAAATTATTGTTGTCAAAATATTTCGAGATTATTTCAACCGGGATATGATTGTAATCCAGAATTGCTGTTGGGATTATGTAAACGCCTGCGTATTAAATATGAGAAAAAGAAATATAGATGCAAACCCTAATAAGAGAGGGATAGGACGTCCTTAATTTTAAGTGGTTCCTTGCGTTTAATAGGTCATATGCTCGAGATACAATGGAAATTAACATCTTCCATGAAATTTTAATTAATGAATTCTATCTAAAAATAACATAAGAGAGGGAATATAGCACTAATATAATATGGTTTTTGGCCTACGTGAACGAATCATGTTATTTTGTCATGCATATCATACAAATAAATAATATATGCTCTTCAATTTTCTCTTCATGTACAATTTTTAATAAAAGAAAAATATCATGAATTCGAGATTTATCAACTCAAAGTCTTTTTTTACGCGTGTACGTTTTAAATTACCTTTATTTTATTGTAGGTAGTTTTGGTAATTGATTTAAAATTATTACAATGATGATTTAGGAATGTAAATTTAAAATATTTATGGAACTTACAATCAATTATTAGGGCTAAAAACAAAAAATAAAGAAAATAAATTGAATTATCTAATTATAATTCATGACGAAATAAAGAAAAAACTTACCATTAACATATGCTCAATATCACAAAAAATATCAACTTTATAATGTATTGATAATATTGTATTTAGTTTCGTATCGATACGATGTCATAAATATACACCTCATCTTGTATTAATAATATCGTATTCGATTATATGTGTATGCTCGATCTCATAAATACACTTTATTGCGTATTTAATAATAATGACGCGTCTGTTTGAAAAGTCGGGATAGTAGATGAAGTTTGTTTTAAAACTATAATAACTGTTTGGCGTGGAATGATTTTCAAACTCGAGACCTCTTGATGTTACAATATTATTATACCCAAATCAATTGACCTCATCACTTCGATTTTCTCTACATTTACATATTTCGCGGCGAGCCGTTGCAGCTCGACGCCTAGGGTTAGCTGCTGCCTGCCTGCCCCTATCCTGTCTATAAATAGGGGCAGGGGGCTCATTTTTTTGCATCGAATTCTCTCATAGTAAATCTTAGCCAAAACTCTGCTGAATTTCCTACGGATTCCATCCCTCTTTCACGGCAATTATATTTACGTTATTTCGCTTGTTGTTTATAAACTTTTCCGTCATTTATCCTTGCGCATTCTCATTACTTTTTCGTTATTATTTGCGATGTTCTTATAAAGTTCTAAGGGCTCCATTTTCACGTAAAATCGAACCTCAACATTTGGCGCCCACCGTGGGGCCCTTGTGACTACTTTCTCGTTGATCTAATGGCAGGTAATAGCGAGAAAGCCGGGAATCAAACAAAGAAGATGACTAGAGCTCCCCCATCAAAGCCATCCGGTTCGAGGGAGCTCGTCCCTGTTGACGAGCTGGTGCGGCAAACCTTGCAAACCAGAGGCGCCCATGCCGTACCTCCGGAACTACTGAACACAATCCTGGCACGACTGGCCGAGGAGGCTGAGGAGAACCGACGCCAAGCGAAGGAGATGGACTCCAGAATTATGGAGTTGCACGCTACTAATCATGCCCTGCGGAGGGAGAACGAGCAGTTTCGCAAGGAGAATGTGCTGCAGAAGCGGCCCTTCATCGAGGAGCCCCTTACTAGCGAGAAGTCGTCAGATCCTCGCAAGAACTTGGCCCACGACTTGGAGGAGGCGGTCGACCTTGACACGCCAGCAACGTTGGATCCAGGGCGCAGACCTACGGGGGCAACAACCTATCGGCCGACTGATTGTCCCGCCACCGAGCCGCCACGGGGCGAGTATGAAAAATGTCTCGAAGCATGCATGGCTGGGTTGGAGAAACTCATTTGCCGCATCTCGGGGATCATCCCTCCGGACTCGTTGATACCGCAGGATAGCTACGCTGACTCGCCATTCACACCCGACATCACCAACACGGATGTCCCGGCTAGATTCACACCACCTTCATTCCAGTTGTACGATGGAACGACTGACCTGGAGGATCACATAGCCCTCTACAAATAGAAGATGCTGACCACCACGATCCCGGGCGAACTACGCGAGGCCTGCATGTGCAAAAGCTTCGGGGCGAGTCTGACTGGACCAGCACTTCAGTGGTTCGTCAACCTACCGAGGGGCTCCTTCTCGACATTTTCAGAGCTCCACATGGCCTTCAGGAAGTAGTACTCCAATTGCCGACGCATAACCAAGCACCCAGATGCGCTCAACAGCATACGCATCAAGAAGGGAGAGTCTTTGAGGTCCTACGTGGGGCGATTCTGTAGGGTTTGTGTCTACGATAGACAACACGAGTTGCCATTATAAATTTCTTGCCAAGGATCGTTCTTAGGATACAAGGAATAAATTTCAATTAAATAAACCATGCGAACCTATGCATGCTCCTACAAAATTAATTGCAGAGGATGGATTTAGAGAATACCTGATTTCACTGTTTGATCTACAGATCTAGATCGGAGCCAATAACGATGAAATAGCCTTAGATCTGAGATAGAACGCCGGCTAAGGACAGTGGTTCCTACAGATCTGATCTTCTGATCTGTTCCCTTGCTCCTTGGAAATCTGGTGAGGATTATCTACTAAGTTGAATCTGAGATCCGGAGAAATCGATCAGTTTCTCCCTCAAATAGCCGCCGCCACTCTCTCTCAATTTTTCAATATACTGAAACCCTAGTTATCACAACTTTTTGATCTGATAGAGAGAAGGCCTATATATAGTGTTAGGGTTTTGAGAAACCCTAACCCTAATGGGCTGTGAGCAATTAATGGGCCAGACCAGGGATCAGATGCAAATAATAAAGTGGGCCCTCTTTATTAATTAATCCTTCCTTGTTCAACCCAGAACATAATTAATTAATAAAACATTGTTTTAGCCTTCACCACGGTAACAATGCTGACTCGCCCCTTTATTACCACGTTATTAGGAACGGGTTGCACCAAACTAACATGATCCACATATTTAAGGTTATAGACATTCATTAATTAATTTGGCTTATGACAATCAGCCACAATTAATTAATCTCTTATTTCCTGAGTAATGCCACTCACCCTTTTTCACTTATGCCTGAATTAAATAATTCAACCTGCAGGGTTTAGCATAATGAACCTTGTGAGCTCCTCAGGGAATGTCATAATCCTGAAACGGATATGCTTACCTAAATGTCCAGACTAAGCAGGCCACACACAAATTGCCAACACCCAAAATACGGGTATAAATACATGTAAGACTCGCCACCATGGTAAATCAAAGTGTGGTCAATCTGTGTGTGCCCCTTATCCTTCAGTTAGGTTTAAGATCATAGGAAGTATGTTAGGGATCTGGCTCATTCATATGTCAATGAGAATGGCACATCCCACTGTTGATCCCATCAATACATAACTATGTACCGACACATCAAGTAGCTAGGATAAGCCCACTTATGAACCGATGTGCCGCAGCTTAGACCAACAGCCTATCCAGGGACCGTCTCAGCTGTGATACTGTTTATATCTCGCTAGGTCAAACGATTCATATGATCCTCTGTGATCTCCTACACACCATATGATCATCCCTATAGGCGAGATAATAGGATATTATGGTTCGTTGTATGTTTGTTCTATCAGACAGCGAGTATTGTTGCGGCAACATATATGAAGACCAGTGTACAAAACACTTAATCATATATGCTTTCAGTATATAATCCCAACAATCTCCCACTTATACTTAAAGAATAATACCATTGCTTTACCAAAGTATTAAGTGTGTCTATACTGTAAATCACTCCCACTGCATTCACGTCACCTCTTGTCACGATTTCTCGTATGATGTGATTCCACACATCCTATGTGTTTCACCACCTTGTGAGTCTTGGGTTCCTTTGAGTTTGTCATTGCACCAACATAATCACAATTCCTTGTGATTTAATTAGGCAAACTCAGAACACACACCTCTAGAGGATGGCATTGGAGCTATACTGCTTCTTGCGAAGCTAATGAAGCTGACAAAAACTCAGCCTTCATACCGGAATCCACAACACACATCTGTGTTAGATTCCTATAACTCCTCCCCCAAGGCCAACACATAGTTAGAGGTCAACTTCTTTTCCTTATGATCCTCCTGGATATCCGATGTCATTCAACTCACAAGGCTCATTTATTAACCAATAAGCCTATCCAGAATTGAACTGATATCTGTTTAACATGCTTACAGCATAACAGATATCTAACTTCATTCATTTACAATATCGAAAGATAACAATCTTTCTTGCTATGAACGATACACCACAGAATCAATTTAAGCGACCCGAGATACCTGAACATCCTTTTTCTTGTGACCACACAAGACTTTAATTCAAAAGATGTTCCAAAATCTCATAAGTCCTACTTCTGAAACTGTTCGGATAACCATCCTTTATGCTTGACAATATCTCCACACCATTTTCGAATGTGAAAATACCATCTACATAATATGCAAGGAAAACCACGCTTCCGCTGACACATAACTGGTACATGAAACTCTCATTCTCGATTGACAATATCGAAATGTTTGTTTCATGACTTTGAAGCTCCCTTAAGTTCATACTTGAACTACCTTGGCTTCCAGACATGATGCTTTGCACATAACTTATCTGGTTGTTGCATACCGATGTCGTCACCTTTTATCAAGGTACCCGCTTATAAAATACGGATGACGTCATCTATCTTCCAGATATTTAGATTCATATGTGCTGTTATGGTTAAAAGAATTCGAATGGGTTTAATAATTGCAACCAGTGAGAAAATCTTGTTGTGAAACATACCTTACTCACTAACCTAGATTCTTGAATAGACTAGGTTGCCATTCGAGCATTTTTCTTGTATATCAATCAGTTGCTTATAGCTGGTAAGCTATTTGGCAATCACTGATCCTGATACACAACCATAACCTTTACTGATTCATTTCTGAATTCATGACTTGACGTCATTAAATTGCATCATTTGTCTTAACAGCTTCGTTGCGCTTTAAGGGATGAGTACAATATTGTTCGTTAAGCTGGGAACAAGTCCAGAGACTGTTTCCACGAATCAGTACCATTAAGCCTGTTAAGGCAACCTCCCACTGCAACGATGCTCCTTTTACGTTGTCAGTTAATGGTGCATTAATTTGTGGTTTATCACCTTACACAGGTGACCGTGCAATTGGTACCATACCTTTCAAGGTATGCTCAATATGACACGGGGTATTTCCTGATGGATTTGAATTGTCTTCTCTAAAGCGTTAGAGAACAATCTCACATTTGGATTCATGGTTACATCCTATACATCTTGCTTGTATCTAGAATTCACAAAGCAACCATATTTTTCGTTTACCTGGAATAGCCCACAAAGCAGTACTAGCTTAAACCTTTCTTCCATAACAATCAGATTCATATTTCAGCTTAACAGCCGAATTACCCATCATTGCCCTTTTGGCAGAGTCAAGGTCTTTTAGGGTATTTGAAACTGATTTAGAAGACACTAGATAAGCAAACGCTCAACTGCTTTTGGCGCTCTTCCCAAAATGAAAATTTGGCAAAGCTGGCATAACTTATAAACTTTTAAAGAATCTTATTTCGTTTTACCTACACTATCCCAATCGAGGAATAATAGGTGTAGTTAACTGGGATGCAATCCCTTTGCTCTGCCAGATACTGTAAAACCCATCACTTAAGATATACCATTATGAATGAACCATAATGTTTTTACGGTCTTGTTTAACTTATTCTCTACCTTAGTCTTGAACGCTCTTGATTAAAGCAAGAGACTAAGACTTGTAGTGAACTAGATAAACATATCCAAATCTCAAATAATTACAGTATCAATGTCCGTTAAGGCAACTGCGGAAGTAGACTCAAACCAGCAAACCAGAGCAAACACGAAATAATCCATAGATATAATCGCCTATTAAAAGGCCCTGGTTACCATCTTATACCTCTAAGTAGTTGTCATAAGCACCATTCTTAGGAATACCTGGATTGAATCCATAATTCCATGAATTACTTAAAACTACTTAGACTGATGTAACCTATCTCTATAGAGATTCTTTATATTATACCTTAGAACACTGATAGTTTATGTAATCAAGTAATGAAGAGACAATCATTCATAATAGAAAACACTGTTATTCATCATGATAGAAAAACTCTATCGGAATAACTGATAATCCATTGATGAAAATTGTTTATCAAAACAAAACCAATATCTCTTCAAAAGATCTTGAATAAAAACATTGTTTTAACATAAACTTAAAGCAAATAACTCCAACAGCTTGAGAAGATCTCTAGCATCTTCCTTGGAGTTGGTAATCCCGTCATCCTCAAGCATCATCAGCTTGATTCCCTGCATAGTGCAGCCAAAACATGATTAGTACTCACAGTAACCACTACTCACAAGGAGTAGAAAACTGATACTAAACATGTAAATGATGACGTACCTTGTCCATTGGTGTTAACACCTGGACAATTTGCTCTCCAGTGTCCTATCTTGCCACATCGGTAACACTTGCTCTTTCCTTTGACTTTCCCAGCCTTTTTCTTTGGAGCAAAAACTCCATTGTTCCCACCAACAGTTTTCTTGTTTTTGTTCCTAGCCACTCTCTTAGTGTTTGCTCGTTTAGGAGCAGCAGACCGGCTACTAGAAGAAACCAAAATTGCTTTTTCGGGTTCCATTAGGGACTGCGCTGCCATCAAGTCACTGAGTAACTCATTAAGAGTATACTCCTTCTTGTTCATCACAGCATTCAACCTGATGTTTTCAAAAGACTTGGGAAGAGAGTTTAGTATGATATCGAGTTGGGCTTCCCCATCAATACCACCACCATGCAACGTTAGTTCATCCATGAGGTGAGTCATGTCAACCACGTGCTCTCTCACTGAACTGCCTTCAGACATTTTCTTACTCACAATCTCCTTCATGAGATTGAATCTGACAGTTCTGTCCGTCTCCCCATAAGTCGCTGCTAGATTATCCATAATCTCACAGGCCTTATCATAATGCTGATGCTGCAGCTGCAGTACCTTACTCATAGTGGTCATCATGTAGCATTTCACTACATTGTTAGACTTGATCCACTTATTATAAGACTGCTGCTGCTCGACAGTAGCATCAGCAGCTGAGACTGGCGGACAAGGATCAGTAAGGACAAACTTGTGTTCTTCCGCAACAAGGATATAATCCAAATTACGTTTCCATTCAAGGAAATTCGGACCATTGAGAGGATTTTGAGCGAGGATATTAATGACATTATTTATAGACATATCTGAAAACAAATAAGCGAATTAAAGTAAGCACATACTACGAACAATTGAAACAAATATGCATAGAACCCTTAGATAAAACAATGCAATTTGTTCCCTCCAATTGCCCAAGCTAATTCACTGCAAGCTGCCCCAGCAGACGTTTACAGCAAACGCTCAACCAGACCAAAATGATCCTTTAATTTCTTAACATGCCATGTATCTTAAGCAAAAGAAATTAATATTGGAGATCTCAAGACCATGTTCACCTATCCGGAGCAGGGACACCTCAAAAGAGTTATACTCCAGGCAACATCTAAGCCAAAGTAACCACAAGCCTAACTCCGGATATTAAAAAGGCGATTCGACATACGTACTAGACCCATGCGTCCTGCCCTTAACATCCTTTGTTATCCCACTTAGATTAATCTTAGAGACCAGTGAAAGTTGTCTCAATGCAAGCTGCCCCAGCACACGTTTGCTCAGAGGCTCCCACTTCTCATCTTAAAATAAGTGTTTTATTTGGAAACCTCATCGCACTGGAACTGGTGAGGGACCTCTAACACAAGCTGCCGAAGCAGACGTTTACGCTTCGAGATGTCCCACTTCCAATGAGAGGTCGTATTTGTGGAGGTCTAATGATCTTGGTTAGAAAAGAACCAAAATCCAGCTTAGTATTTTTAATTATAAAGGTTTCATGCGCACACATTATTTAATGTTGCCATAAATTATGTCACACCCAAAAATTCCATCATAAATTAATATGATCCCGGAATTTATAGACACAATTTAAAACATAAAATAAATCACATAAGACATGCTCAAAAATTAAATTGCAACATGCTTATAACAGTAAATAATTAAAGCAAATAATCATGCTTCCTATTATTTACTAGTGCGCAAATAATAAATCACATCAATACGAGAATAAATAAATAAACAAATAAATTCTCATGGCCCCTCAGATGCGATTACAACTGAAAAATAATTAAATCTAACTATTACAAGATTTAATTTCAGTACAGATCTTCAAATTGGGCCTCCGTATAACTTGAAATCTATTTTGAACTTGCATTAACAGCAATTGGGCTTCAATTAGGGTTTCAGGCCCAAAGGGAGTGCCAAAACCTAATTTCAGAACAACGGCCGCCTCCGGGCTGAGAAGCCCGATTTCCGGTCCGGGCAGCCAAACCCTAGGGTTTTGCAAACCCTAGCCGCCACCTCCTTGCAGCCGCCGCCAGCTAGCTTTCCGGCCGCTGCTTGTGGCTGGAACTCGCGTCCAGCCCATCGCCCACGCTCAGCCCCACCGCCAGACTGTCTGCTGCACCGGTCGTCGCCATCTCCGGCGTGTGCGAATGCAAGAAGCAGCAGGGCCACTGCTCGCAGCCATTGCTAGGCAAGGCCACCGCCGCGCGCGACCCCCGCTTCTCTGCCACTGCGACTTCCACCGTTGCTGCTTGCAGACCCACGCTCCCCGTCGCCGTCACACAGGCCACAGCCCACACGCAGCACCGGCGGTTGTCTGCGTCAAGATGTGATGGGAAGGAGAAGCAGGCGCGGCCCAGCCGCGAGGAGAAGCCCCCCCGCCGCTGCCACCCGCTTGTCGCGTGTGCCGCGAGCCCGCGCGTCATCCAGCCTGCACCGCCACCCGCAGGAGGCGCGCGGCTTGCCGGACCTAAGGCTCCGCCGGAAACGCGCGCAGCAGCCAAGAGAAACTGGGCGCGGCCCAGCCGTAGGCAGAGTGCCTGCCCACCGCCGCCACCCGCTGCCGCCACCGAGGTTGCCGCCGCCGCAGAGTGCCTGAACCCTAAACATGTCGTCTTCTTCGTTCATCGTTCTTCATTTCTGATTCTTCCGGATCTCAATTTTACAGATTTGAAAAATAAAGAAAATACAAAAAATAGATCTAAATCTATTACATGATTTCAAATCTAACCACAGATTTTCTCGTGGTGAAAAACAGATCCAAAAAGTAGAAGGCCACGAGAACAAAAACATTCACGACAATTTAAATCCATCCATGAACATACATATTTATTTAATTTCAATCTATCCAAGATAGAGCCTAAGAACATGAACCTGGCTCTGATACCAATTGTAGGGTTTGAGTCTACGATGGACAACACGAGTTGCCATTATGAATTTCTTGCCAAGGATCGTTCTTAGAATACCAGGAATAAATTTCAATTAAATAAACCATGAGAACCTATGCATGCTCCTACAAAATTAATTGCAGAGGATGGATTTAGAGAATACCTGATTTCACTGTTTGATCTACAGATCTATATCGGAGCCAATAAAGATGAAATAGCCTTAGATCTGAGATAGAACCGGCTAAGGACAGTGGTTCCTAAAGATCTGATCTTCTGATCTGTTCCCTTGCTCCTTGGAAATCTGGTGAGGATTATCTACCAAGTTGAATCTGAGATCCGGAGAAATCGATCAGTTTCTCCCTCAGATAGCCGCCGCCACTCTCTCTCAATTTTTCAATATACTGAAACCCTAGTTATCACAACCTTTTGATCTGATAGAGAGAAGGCCTATATATAGTGTTAGAGTTTTGAGAAACCCTAACCCCAATGGGCTGTGAGCAATTAATGGGCCAGACCAGGGATCAGATGTAAATAATAAAGTGGGCCCTCTTTATTAATTAATCCTTCCTTGTTCAACCCAGATCATAATTAATTAATAAAATATTATTTTAACCTTCACCACGGTAACAATGCTGACTCGCCCCTTTATTACCACGTTATTAGGAACGGGTTGCACCAAACTAACATGATCCACATATTTAAGGTTATAGACATTCATTAATTAATTTGGCTTATGACAATCAACCACAATTAATTAATCTCTTATTTCCTGAGTAATGTCACTCACCCTTTTTCACTTATGCCTAAATTAAATAATTCAACCTGCAGGGTTTAGCATAATGAACCTTGTGAGCTCCTCAGGGAATGTCACCATCCTGAAACGGATATGCTTACCTAAACGTCCAGACTAAGCAGGCCACACACAAATTGCCAACACCCAAAATACGGGTATAAGAGTACATGTAAGACTCACCACCATGGTAAATCAAAGTGTGGTCAATCTGTGTGTGCCCCTTATCCTCCAGTTAGGTTTAAGATCATAGGAAGTATCTTAGGGATCTGGCTCATTCATATGTCAATGAGAATGGCACATCCCACTGTTGATCCCATCAATACATAACTATGTACCGACACATCAAGTAGCTAGGATAAGCCCACTTATGAACCGATGTGCCGCAGCTTAGACCGACAGCCTATCCAGGGACCGTCTCAGCTGTGATACTGTTTATATCTCGCTAGGTAAAACGATTCATATGATCCTCTGTGATCTCCTACACACCATATGATCATCCCTATAGGCGAGATAATAGGATATTATAGTTCGTTGTATGTTTGTTCTATCAGACAACGAGTATTGTTGCGGCAACATATATGAAGACCAGTGTACAAAACACTTAATCATATATGCTTTCAGTATATAATCCCAACAGATTCAACCAGGAGCTCGCCTCTATACTGAACTGTCCTCATCTCACTGTTGTCTTCGCTTTTAAGAATGGCTTAGACGTGCCCTCGAAACTCTATCGCGACTTGACTAGCCACCCTTGCTACGACATGGACTCGGTCCTTTCGCAAGCTTGGGCTGAGATTAATTGGGAAGAGGATGTGCCAAACCGCATTGCGCGGCTGAAAGAGCAAAAAGCCTATGAACTTGCCAGTCAGCATCGAGAGGATCGACATAGAGGAGGCTCCTCTAGCTCGAGGTACGTGGACCGTAAGGACTTCCAAAACGATCGTCGCTCTCGATGAGATCATCCTTACAGTCGCGCGCCGCGTGCGGGGTATGTACCATACAACCTCTGCATCGACCAGAATTACATGGTCAACAACGTGCTCAAGGGGCTCGACGGCGCCGTGAAGTGGCCTGCCAAGATGAAGTCCGACCCCAAGACACGGGCTATTAAGAAGTTTTGTGGCTTCCACAATGATCACGGCCACAAAATCGAGGAATGCCAAGCCTTACGTCTATAAGTGCTAGAACTACTAAAGAATGGATTCCTTACCGAGTACCTGACGAACAAAGGAAAGAACACATGGACGAGGGGCAGGCAGGCCAACCCTACCGAAAATGCGGAGCCTCAAAACAAACCACCACCCGCCGAGCGAACGATCCACGTAATCGTCGGAGGCTCAGAGATTAGCGGAAGGTCACGCTCCACGGCCAAGAGAGCCCGCAGGGTCCTAAATCAAGAGGTCCACCACGTTAGCCCCGTGCAACAGCATGAGGCGATCGAGTTCACCGCTGAGGACATGCCGGGGCTCATCCATCCGCACCATGACGCGCTCGTGATATCACTTTTGATATCAAACTGCCAAGTGAAGAGGTTGCTCGTGGATAATGGCAGTTTCGCGAATATCATGTTCCTCCGAACGTTGAAGGAGATGCAGATTCCCATGAGCAAGATAGTGCCAGTAACCATGACCTTCTACGGTTTCAATGGGGATCTGCACCGGACGGTTGGGGAGATTACCCTACCCATGTATTGCGGAGGCCTAAACATGGACGTGAAATTCCAAGTTGTAGATGCCACCTCCGCGCATAATGCCATCCTGGGGAGGCCTTGGATTCACGAGCTTAAAGCGGTTCCCTCGTTATATCACCAAGTGCTCAAGTTTCCCACTTCCTGGGGAATCCAGACTATCCTAGGTGAGCAGAAGGCATCAAAGGACTGCGATTACGCTAGCTTTCGAGCCGTCTGTGCGCAGCAGCATGACTCTACGTTGACCCCTATTGACCGACCCAAAGCTGAGGAGCTAGAGGAAGTAACCATAGACGAGTCAGATCCGACTCGCACCACTTTTGTAGGGGCGGAGCTCCCCGCTGACGTCAGGAGCGCCCTTCTAGGTTTCCTCCGAAGCAAGGTTCACGTATTCGCCTGGTCGCACCGTGACATGACCGGAATCGATCCATCAATCATCACACACCGCCTCTAGGTGGACCCAAACTGCAGGCCGGTGCCGCAACGGCGATAGAAGTTCTCTGCAGAAAAGAACTAGGCCATCAACGAGGAGGTGCAGAAACTTATCGACATTGGGTCAGTACGAGAGGTGCACTACCCCACTTGGCTTGCCAACGTGGTAGTTGTAAAGAAGAAGAACGGCAAGAACCGGGTCTACATTGACTTCACTGACCTAAATAAGGCGTGCCCTAAAGACCCATATCCTCTACCGCACATTGACGCCATAGTCAATGCAACAGCAGGGCACGAGCTTCTGAGCTTCATGAACGCATTCTCAGGGTACAATCAGATCCAGATGCACCCCGGCGACCAAGAAAAGACAGCCTTCATCACCAGTCAAGGCATTTACTGCTACAAGGTGATGTCGTTCGGGCTGAAGAATGTGGGCTCGACATACCAACGCCTCGTCAACTCTATGTTCAAAGAGAAGACCGGAAAAAAATGGAGGTCTACATTGACGACATGCTCGTCAAGTCGCTCCAATCCCGGGATCATGTGGCTCACCTGGTAGACGCCTTCCAAACTTTGGAAAAATACAACATGAAGCTTAATCCTGCAAAGTGCTCGTTCGGAGTAGCATCTGGCAAGTTCCTCTCTCATATAGTGACCCAAAGGGAATAGAGGCGGACCCCACGCAGATCAAGGCCATTCAGGGCATAGGACATCCAAAATCCCCAAAGGAAGTGCAAAAGCTGACTGGGCGCCTCGCCGCTCTTAGCCGCTTCATTTCACGCTACTCCGAGAGGACCCATTCCTTCTTTAGCACATGACGGAAGGGAAAGCGGTTCGAGTGGACTTAAGAGTGCGCCAAGGCACTCGAGGAACTGAAAGCCTACCTAACTAGTCCACCTCTGTTGTCGAAACCAGCTGACGGTGAACCACTGCTACTTTTCTTGTCAGTGTCAGATCATGCGGTCGGGGCCGTACTAGTGCGTGAAGTAGACGGCAAACAGCACCCGGTACATTATGCCAGTAAGTCTTTACTAGATGCGGAAACACGGTACACCGCCTTGGAGAAGCTCGCTCTGGCACTTGTAAATGCTGCTCGAAAGCTGCGACCCTACTTCGAGGCTCATTCCATCAAAGTGATTACGACTTACCCTATAAGAGCCGTACTATCAAAGCCGGACCTGTCTGGGCGTCTGCTCAAATGGGCCGTCGAAGTAGGAGGTTATGGAATCCAGTACGAACCGAGGACTGCCATCAAGTCACAAGTGCTAGCTGACTTCGTAGCGGACTTCTCTACAAATTTGCAACTAAAGGCGGAGCACGAAGTAGCCCACATGACAAGGACTGATAAAGATGCCGGGGTATGATCCTTAAAGATCGATGGAGCCAGTAATGTACACGGCAATGGGGCCGGAGTGGTCCTGACGGATCTGCATGGAGAAAACTACGAACGAGCAATTTGACTCGATTTCCCAGCAACAAACAACGAAGCCGAGTACGAGGCTCTCGTTCAAGGGGTACAGCTAGCCTTAGAACTCGGGGCTCACAGAATCCGCGCAGAGAGTGACTCGCAGCTGGTGGTCAATCAACTAGACGACACCTATGCCGTAAAGGAAGAGCGTCTGAAACTATACCACTCCGTGATCGAGAGACTAAAAGAGAAAATAGAAGAATGGGACCTCCGTCACATATCCCGAGAGTCTAACGCCCGGCCGAATGCTTTGGCAAACCTAGCTACCACCAGCTCCTCCCAGAGTACCCAACCAATCCCCGAGGTCTGGTTACTAACGCCTTCTGTCTCCACCCAAAGCATTGTCGCACCCGTCAATCCAGACGGAAGCGACTGGAGGATCCCGATCGTTTGATACCTGGCTGGCGAGCCCCCAGCCGGTGATAAGAATGACGTAATGAAGATCGAAAGTACAGCCGCCCGCTTCATCCTCATTGACAACAAGCTATACAGGCGTTCACTCGGAGGACCCCTCCTCTAATGTATCGCTTCCCCCAAAACAGAAAGGGTGCTCACAGAAATACATGAAGGTGACTGCGGAAACCACACCGGGGCTCGATCACTGTCTCACAAAGTGATCACGGCTGGGTTCTACTGGCCCACTCTGAAACAGGACGCAACCAATCACGTTAAGAGATGCGATAGCTGTCAGCGCTTCGAGGCATCCACCCATCGGAGCGCGGAACCTCTCCATGCTTCAATCACCCCATGGCCCTTCATGGTATGGGGGATGGACCTAGTAGGGCCCCTCCCAAAAGGGACCGGGCAGAAGGATCATATCCTCATGGTAACCGATTACTTCACCAAATGGGTAGAAGGTGAAGCCCTAGGGAAAACCCGCGATTTGGAAGACATTAAGTTCCTTTGGAAGCACATCTTGTGCCGTGTCAGAATCCCAAAAGAAATACGCACAGATAACGGACAAAAGTTCGCCAGCGAAAGAATGCAAACCTTTTGCGACACCTACGGGATAAAACTGGTGTTCTCGACGCCACGATATCCCGAAGCAAACAATCTAGCAGAGTCCACCAATAAAACAATAACGGCAACCTCGAAAAAAGAATTGAGCCCACACGGATCTAGGTAGGTAGAAGAGCTCCCCGCGGTCCTTTGGTCCTATTGGACCACACAGAGGACCGCCACTGGCGCCACACCCTTCTCTCCTCCGTACGGGATTGAGGCCGTAGCACCCGTCAAAGTCATTGCCCGGAGTCCAAGGATAGAATTCACAGATAAAACGGAGAACCTAGACATACTTCATAAAAACCTCGAGCTCATAGACGAGGTACGGGAGGACGCTGCAGTCAAAGCCTTCCGGCGACGACTCCAAGTAGAAAGGTTCTACAACAAGAAGTTGAAGCTCAGGGGCTTCCAAGAAGGAGATCTAGTCCTAAGGAGAGTATTCCAAAACACGAAAGAATCTGGAGCAGGAAAGCTAGCCCCTAACTGGGAAGGCCCCTACAAGGTATCCAAAGTAGTAGGGCACGGGGCTTACCAGCTTGAAACACTGGAGGGAAGAAGAGTGCAAAACAGTTGGAACATCAAACACTTGAAGAAGTACTATCATTAGTATACAGATACGCGTATTCTTATCTTATTCTTTCTTTGCACTTTGTCATTATTTACTCATAACACCTATACTAACTTGAGCGTCGGAGGGGCGATGCCTAGGCATTGCCCAACCTGACCTCTTATCGCTGTTGTGCAGCCAAGTCGGAGGGACAATGTCGAAGAGCTCTTCTGCTCGATTTCAACCCCCTCCACACCTCTATATCGAGTCGTCTACTACAACAGAGAACGTACGAAACAGGCGTACAAAAGTTTTCAGCACAAAAAAAAGAGATTACGAAGGATGCAAAAGGTATATACTAAGAGCTCGAAAAATAGCAAAGCAGTAATAACATGAATATACATCAAAGAGAGTTGCAAATGGAATTACAAAAACAAAAGACAAAGAAGAATGCCTAAGGAACTAGTCTTCAAGCAGCCACATCCTCATCCAACTTTTTCTGGGCATCCCCTTCACCCCCATCGTTGATGAAGCTGTCCGTCTCCTTCTCCTCTGCACTCCTCTCAACCTCGATCTCAGGGATAGGTTCGAGGCGGTTCGACTCCACTTCAGCATCACGTATCTCGGCATCGTGACGATTCTGACCGGCGACGAGGGCGGAGGCGTAGGCATAGGCGGGTGCGTTATGTTATCAAGGTTGAGCTCCGGACACCTTTGCCCAACCAAAGCACAGATGGACCCTGTGACCATCTGCACCAGGAGGTCGAAAGTTGACTTGAAGTCCGGGTTCGCCACGACCTCCTGATAATCAACTCCAGTCCCCTTCTTCAACAATTCAACCTCCGCCTCGTGCACTTTCTGCTCTTTGTGCCTCTCCTCCTGGCTCTTGTGGAACCGACCCCTGTAAGATTCGAGCTCCATTTCAGTCTTCTGTTGCAAGGCCTCAAACTTCGCAGCCGAGGTCCTCAGCTCTTCCTCGAGACTCTTGCACCGTCTTGACAGCTCCTGCCTCTCCTTCCTCAAATCATCGCATTTCTCCTTCCACTTCGGACTCTCCAACCTCGAGTCCTTGAGCTCTCCTGAAATTGACGCAAGCTTGTTAGCCAGGTCGGCCCTCCTATCCCTCTCGTCCTTGAGCTCCTTCCACGACCGACTCAGCCCCTCGCTCGCCGAGTCCAAGGATCTCATCAACTGTTCGGAGTAGACAGTGAACTTCCGAGTAGTCTGCGTAATAATTAAAAGCAAAATGAGAAGACAACTAGGTACAACAGTACTGACCCGCAATTGTAAACAGACACGCACCTCCTGCAAGTTTTTCTGCATCTCAAAATTTTCCTTGGCATACTCGCTGTCGAAATCCGAGGCCTGAATATCCCCGTCAAGCATCTTTTTCACGTGAAGAGCGTAGGCTGCCGATGAAGAGGCGATGCTCGTGGACCCCGAACCGACCAGGACCAAATTGAGATCCTTCGGCTGCCCGGTCGACCCCGACCGAGCCCTAGAGTCCACACTTGCGTCGCGGCCCCTCTTCCTCCTCCTTTCCTCCCGAACACCTCGCGGTGGAGGAGAGGAAGCCCTAGTCGGCGGGATCGTAGGAGTCGGCGGCAGACCCATAGCCAAACCCCCGGCAGCGATAGCCGTGTCGACGGGCTTGACAGCAATGGGGCTAGTCGCCGGTAAGACGGGTGAAACCCTCGAGGTCTCAACTGCTAACCTCTTCGACGAAGGGGTCTCAGCAGTCGGCGTAGACGAAGAGGTATCCCTCAGATGCTTTTGCGCATGCATCGCCGCCAACAAATCAGCAGGTGTCAGCCCGGCCATGTTCGCAGGTATTTCCTCTTTTCGATCGTGCTCGTTAATCTAAAACTCAGCACCGACGCTCCTCTTGCCCTTGATGGATGAGAACTTGCGATCTGCCCTTGAGTAAGCAATGTCCACTCGACTCTCCTCCTCGTCGGTAAGGACTGTCTGCTTGTATCCTGCAAAACAAGAAATCCTCGGTAAGCAACCATTAGACATTGATATCGAAACGCATACTTAGGTAAATACACAAAACCGCACTTATCGGAATGCCCCCCTCGGATAAACACTCTGGGTCAGAGTGACTCATCGGCACCCACACCCACTGGTTCTTCCAACTCGGGGTGTTCTGCCTACAACCAGTAATCATCGCCTCGAATAATGAGTCCCTCTTCGACAAGAAGTAATAGCCAGCCTCGTACCGTGCTAACCTATATAAATAATGCCACTCCCTAAGAGTCGGGTACCCTAGCCCGGCATCGTAAAACACGAGTAGTGTCCCCAACATGTGGCACCAGCTGATAGATGCAAACTGGAACAGAGCTAATCCATACGAGAGTAAAACAGCTCGGAACCATGCATGAAGGGGCCAACCGATGCCATACTTAAGCACCGGCAGGAAGAACACCACGTCATCAAGGCGAGGTGGTCTACAACACCTCTCGTTAGGGCGAGGTAGTGTAAAAGCCATCTTGTGAAAAGCTACCCCCTTAGAGCTCCTGGTCACAGAGTCCTCGGTAGCAAGGGACACAGCTGTGCGAACCGGATCATCAGGGTTAATCTGGTCCTTCTTAATAAATGACATGTCAACCTGAATCGGGATGAAGGAGTCACTGCTGCCCTCGCTTGCCTCAATTGTGCCCACATCTTCAGAGATCTCCTCGGGGTCAAGATCGTGGATAGGCTGCTCGTCATGGAACCGACCCCCCTCAGAGCCCGACGAGGCGGCCCCTTGATGGGGTGACCTACTCACCACCAACTCCCTAGAACTCGATGAGGAGGATGGCTCTTCCCAAATCTCAACCGGCGAACCAGCCATAGCAACTGTAACCACAAAAGCCCGAACAAAAATTGGCAAAGAAAAAGGCCCCCCGCGAAGCAAGAAAAAAACAATCGAAAAATACGCCGCAAGAAACGAGAGGGAAAGGACCTCGTAAACAAACATTCGACGCAAACAACGATCACATAGCGACCCGTCCATGCAATCAACCCACGCAACCCAGAGAAAGATGGACGGCGGTCACAGAAATCAAATTCAAACACCAAATTCGCAGCAATCCGATCAAAAAGAACACACCACAAACATGATTAAATCGATAGCAAACCAACTACACATTCCAACATGCAACCCAAAATCCGACGTACCCAGTGGCATACACAACAATAACGATGAAGCAAGAACGCACCCTGCACCCACAAGACCCTCCGATCGCAACATGAACAAAGAATTAAGACAGACACAGGCAAGAAAATCCATAGCAAACATGAACATCATAACTCTAGCTTAACACGGGCGAATCGACGAATCAAGGAAGCGACGCTTCAAGCGTATATTCTAACTACAGCCCAATCCACCCCTAATCGATCTACGCGTGAATCTAATCGGCCGCACGGGTATGGCGACAAAGGAAAACAGGAATGAAAGCAAGTAAAAAACAAACGAACGATGAGGAGAATATACCTGGTCAATCAAGAACGAACACGCAAAGGTTAGAGAAACAGGTGAGAAACACGGTCGCCGGAAACTTTCGTCGGTAAAGAAAATGATTGTCGTCGCCGGAAGTTGCGAAATCGGGAGGGTGAGAGTGAAAGTGACGAAGAGAGGAGTTACGCGAGTATTTATTCAAGGAAACCGTTTGCATCCCCCACTTTGCCCCCGGAGTTAGCTTAAATTACAGTCGTGCCACTCCAGGGGCGGCAAAATTTAAAGCCCCAGAAAGAGTGCCTCGGCATCGAGACGCTCAGCGAGTCGCTACAGACCCACCAACCGCCTCGGTCGCGACCCGCTTAAGAATGCTTCTAGCAACACCCCCTATGGCGGGGAGAACTATAACGCGACCGACACCGTCTACGGGAGCGTGAGACATCCCCTTGGAAACTCACCAGGTGTCCTACGATCCGCTATAACTCACCCTGCTAGCGCTCTACGAAGCCCAAACAGAGTGCACGCATAGGAACCCCGTTCCATGCAAGAGAATGTTCTCCGGAACGATTCTGACACGCGTGACCCCCGGACTCACGCTTTAGCCCACAGGGTAATACCCTGGTATTCCCTGCACGGTCATACGCTTGCGCTCCCTCAGAACCTTCGTATTGACCAGGAGTAGTATCCCGGCTACTCCCTGGCGGAGTTACTCTCTCAGGAAGTACCTCCCGGGCCCGAGGGTAGTCTCTTGGACACCTCGAATTTCCGCACTCTGTATCCGAGTCCTAACTCGTATTTTTGATTCCACGGCCTGTCCCGGACAGACCCTGCAACCAAAAGGGGCTATTGTTGGGGCCAGGCCCAATAGACAAGTCGGCCCGTATAAATAAGTCCAACCCGGAAGACTAGCCCACCAAAGCCAGCAAGATACTGAAATCTGACCAAGTCAAGGCCTCGCTAACGAGGATCAGAGCTCCTTAATATCGAGGATCCGAGCGGGTCAATATAGAGACAGTCCAGGAAGAGAAACCCTAGCTCGCTGGCGGCACCCGAACGTTGGAGCCCTAACCTCCACCGAAAATCCCACAACCGTCCCGATATTCGCGGCGAGCCGTTGCAGCTCGACGCCTAGGGTTAGCTGCTGCCTGCCTGCCCCTATCCTGTCTATAAATAGGGGCAGGGGGCTCATTTTTTGCATCGAATTCTCATAGTAAATCTTAGCCAAAACTCTGCTGAATTTCCTACGGATTCCATCCCTCTTTCACGACAATTATATTTACGTTATTTCGCTTGTTGTTTATAAACTTTTCTGTCATTCATCCTTGCGCATTCTCATTACTTTTTCTTTATTATTTGCGATGTTCTTATAAAGTTCTAAGGGCTCCATTTTCACGTAAAATCGAACCTCAACACCTACAATATGATACTATGCTTTAAAAAGCCATATAAAATACTCCCTCCGTCCCACCTCAATTGTCCCACTTTCCTTTTTCGTCTGTCCCACCTCAATTGTCCCATTACTTAAAAAGGCAAATTTTTCACACTCAACAATAAAATATTAATTCCACTCAACTTACTTTACACTCACACTCCTTGGTTATTGTGCCCAAAGTTACCAGGACAATTCAGCCGGGACGGAGGGAGTAATAAGTTACACAAGTTTGGAATATCATGTATAAATATATATATATATATATATATATAATTTATTAATAAATAAGTGAAATTTAAATTTGTGATCTTGGACAAAATACTGACATAGTCCATTATTGTAAGAAAAGAAACATATTTCAAGTGGCCCTAGCCCATTGGGCCAAACTTGATAGTATTTTTTTTAATGTTGGTGGGACCAATTAGTTGCCTAAGCCCATTTGGATGGAGCATATTTTTTCCATTCATCGTTAGTTCTCAAATTCAGCGGTCTTATCCTCTCTCTCTCTCTATCTGCAATTTCCACTCCACTACTACAATTTCCATGGCTTCTGCTTCCCTCTCCGCCACATTCTCCGCCCTTTCCCTCAATTCGCACCACCGCAGCCAAATTCTCATACCCTGTCACCAGCTCCCCTTTCTCGCTTCGAGAGCCCCCCTCTCACTCCTCTCCAAACTGCATCCCGCACTCCCTCCCCCTAAAGCCGGCTCCGCTGACTTCGAAATCCCTTTTTACGAAGGAGAAGACGCCGAAGAAACCGCTGCATTCAGCCCGCCCGAACGCCCCGAAGGATTCATCCCGCCCCCTTCCTTCGACGATGGCCCCGAGGAGTCGGAGGAAGAGATAGCCCGAGCGTTTGAAGAACTGTATGGTCCCGCTTACAGCGGAGAGAGTTATCTCGGAAACGACGCGTACGTGATGGATTCGAAGGTGAAGAAGTCGACTGGTTTCGGATCGAAGAACAAGAAGGAGAAGGTGAGAGACGGGTTTGAGGAGAGAGTGGTGCAGGTTAGGAGGGTTACGAAGGTGGTGAAGGGCGGGAAGCAGCTGCATTTTAGGGCGGTCGTGGTGGTCGGAGACAAACAGGGGAATGTCGGGGTCGGCGTTGGGAAGGCGAAGGAAGTCGTAGCGGCAGTTCAGAAATCGGCGGTCAATGCGAGAAGGAATATCGTCGCCGTTCCGATGACCAAGTACAAGACCTTCCCTCATAGGTAAGTCGTCAATATTCTTGATTTTGGATTGATTGATTTGATAATGTAGTTATGGTTGCTCATTGAGTTCATTGAGTTGAGATTTCAGTGGTGGTAATGGTGATAGTTGAACTCCTTTTCAGGGTTGACTCTTTAGTTTAGTTCACTCACTGAAGAACTTGTGTTTGAGTGTATATAGCTGTGAGGAGGTGGTTTTCAATTTGGTTTTAAGACAAATTTCACTGATAGAAGTCTGTGGCCAGATTATGATCTTTCTGCCATTTCTTAGTATATAGTTATTGTTGGGACCATAACTCTAACATTACTATAATATTGTTCATTTTGGGCTGAATAAGTGAGCATGGATTTGTTTTTGAGCATCTCCAAAAGGTCTCGTACTAATAAAGTATTAGGACTCTTATATCCGAGTAATTCTTGACACTAGTCTGGGACATTGGTTTGTCATACTATAATTATTGCGTGTTGTCCTTGTGTTTGAAAGGAATATTGTTGGCTATAGGCAAACTCATTTTCCACATCGGAATGAGATTGAAGGATTTTTTTGGATATTAAGAGTTCACTAAATATCATTAGTATGAGGACTCTTGGGGAGATGTTCAAAAAACAAAATTGTACGGACTTATTCAACCTAAAACAAACAATATTATATTAATATCGAATATTCTGTTCCAACAATTATTTTCACAAGATTATTTACATGCGCTTACAAATATGTTCTCTTTTCCACATAGAGGGAATAAACAAAAAATATAATCAACTGTTCTTAGTATATAGTTATTGTTGGGAACATTAGTATGATATTATTCATTTTAGGTCAAAGTGGACGCCGGTTTGTTTTTTGAGCATTTCTAAAAGGTCTCATATTAATGATAGTTATAGGACTATTATATCCAAGGAAATTTTTTCTTCTCTTACTGACTTGACGTGGAACATGGGTGGTTGTACAAGAATTTTATGTGATTCTTAGGTTTGAAGGGAGTATTGTTGGATATTGACAAGTTCATGTTCCCCATGGATAATATAGTGAAGGATTTCTTTGGATATAAGAATCCATACAACCCCATTAGTATGAGATCTTTTAAAAAGATGTCTTATTCGACCCCAAAACATACAATATTATACTAATGTAGGAATTGCGGTTTCAACAATTCATGTGCACTTACAAATATGTTCTCTTTTGGACATAAAGGCAGTAAAACAAATATAATCAATGGTTCTGGGTAGTGAACGGAGATACTAAGTTAAAAGATTCCAATGAAGCCAGGACAGGATAGATGCCTTATTAGTTCTAACTTATAAAGGGCCATGTCAGCATATCAACATTTGGTGAATCTTGAATTAGATTAGCACAAAGCAAAATGCATTCTCTTACAACTAGGATCTGGTGCTGCAATTCTGGGTTCCCGGTTTTTGGCCATTACTCCAGATTTTATCTTGTTTGTATTTTGCATTTAACCTAGCCATTTCTGGTGTGTTGTCATTCATTTCTCCCATCAGAAGCATGCAAGACATCACATTCTTGCTCATACTTTGCATGGCAGATCAGAGGCAGACTATGGTGCTGCTAAGGTGATGCTTAGGCCAGCTTCGCCTGGTACGGGGGTGATTGCAGGAGGTGCAGTGAGGATCGTTCTGGAACTTGCTGGCGTAGAGAACGCATTGGGGAAGCAGCTCGGGAGCAACAACGCTCTCAACAATGCCAGGGCCACGGTGGTGGCTGTGCAGCGGATGAGGCAGTTCAGCGAAGTTGCTGAAGAACGCGGCATCCCAATGGAAGAATTGTGGAAGTGAACGACGAGGCATCCATCAACCAATCGTCCAGTTTCTTGTGCAGAGAAGCAAGGAGGTTGCTGTTGCAGTTCTTGGATTCAGGTGAGAGAATTTTATTCCAGATAGGGCAGTGGTATATGTATGCATTTGACCACATGTTGTTGTGATATTTCTTCACTTCATGTATATGCCATTGAATTCCTCCTCTCTCTCTCTCTCTCTCTCATGTATCCATAGTCCCACTTGACTTCTTCCATGGCCTTAATTTTGTTTCCTTTTGCATCTCTATTCATTTCATTTTGTGGCCGTATTGATTTGGTCAAAATTAAATATATTTTTTTTCTTACATAAGTGCAAATGGGAACGTAAAACGTCATCGAGATGAAAGTAGCCGTTGTCCGAAATTAATGAAAGAAAGCAGTAAGGTATGTGAAAGGACACTTGAGAATAAATTGGAAATTAATTTAACTACCAGTCACACTGAAAATAGAACAAGAATTTATGCTCCATTTTCAAAAAATAAAATAAATAAAATAAAAAAGTCAATGAAACCTAATATCTGTTCCACGACTTATACGTAATCATAGTATCTATAAATTATTTGTTTTCATTTTGAAATTAATATTGTTTTTATAAATCATTTGTCGATACATAATAAAACATAATCAGCAATTTGTTTAATTTCCACTTTCTATCACGTGTATGATTATAAGACAAATTTGAAATTACACAATTATTCGAACGAGTCTGAAATAATAAATGTATGTGTAGAATCGACATCAATACACAATATATAAAACCTTTTGTTGCGATATTAAGGTCAAACTGCCATATATGCCATTCTACATTTACTGCTTTTTATTGCAAACACTCAGTTTTATATATTGCGTGCTTGCATCAATAAACTATAAACAAACTCTCCAGTCTTCAAATATATTTTAGTGATGATAGATAATAGACGTTTCGAATTACTATCAATTAATATATATTTAGAATTTTATGAATATAAAACTATAAGTGGGAATGTTTGATTATACCTTACCGATTCTAACTAGGACTCTGTCAAAGCCTCTCTCCATCTCATGTGTTATTTGAAAAAAAAACAAAATAATAGAGAATTTTCTAAGGGGAGAAAAGGACAAAATAAAATAGAGAAAATGTCTCTTTTTTAAAAAAAAAAATTTAAAAAAATAAAAGAATGGTAAAAGGCTATAGCAGAAAGTGAGTAAACGTAGATATTTAGGGCGGGCCATCTATTGTCGTATTTTATCTCC
Organism: Plectranthus barbatus; assembly: GCA_026898455.1. Classification (NCBI taxonomy): domain Eukaryota; kingdom Viridiplantae; phylum Streptophyta; class Magnoliopsida; order Lamiales; family Lamiaceae; genus Plectranthus; species Plectranthus barbatus. The sequence continues at coordinate 90,143 of JAPKLW010002107.1, forward strand.
GGCATCGGAAAATGAAGATTCTTTGCCATATTTTAGGCAGCAATCCCCACCTTTTTCCTTTGTCGCTTTTCTCCACCGTGTTTATCATGTGCACTTCCATTAATCTTTTTACGCCAACCAGAAACTAAATTCTTCATTTCATTTCATTTCACATTCACTTATTCAAAATAAACTCAACTTTCCCCCAAAGTGAAGCTACTGCAAATCAACCTCAATTATCATCCAACGGTTTCCATAAAAACATGGCAAAATCTACTCCCAACCAGAAAAAAATAAAAATGGTCGAGTAGGAATCAAGATATAAGGGCATTGAAGCAAAGTTGGAATCTTTCTTTCTTTCTTTCTTTCTTGCTTGCTTTTTTTTTTTTTTTTTTGACCGTCTTAAAATTGCCAATTACAAGAACAGCTATGATATCACGGTACATTTGCCTCGTCAACTCCATATTATCAAAATAAAGAAGAAAAAAGAAAACAAAACTCACTCAAGAATCAGCAGCAGTTGATGAACCGGCAATTCTAGGAGAAGTGACCGGGAAAAGGGGTAAAAGCCGGGGCTCCGAATCCCTCGGAGTGTTCGCCGGCGACGGATGCAAATAAAATCCTTTCCCATTAATCGCCTTGTCTTCCGCCTCCATATCCAAATTGCTGCTACCGTTGTTAGCAGCCGGTTCCCGGTTAAACGGGTCCGGTATGAGCGGCGTAACCGGGCTGAGAGCCAGCGACGGGAAATCAAGAATACTGGGCGACAGAATCTCCGGCGTTCTCGTTCGCGGCGAGCCCGAGTAGCCGGACACCAAACCCTGTCTAATGTTGACCATCCCGGGTCCCAGGGGGCTGATCTTGAAGCTCTTGAGGTTGTTTCTGCGCTCGTAGAGCTTGGATCCGGATTTATCCTTCCGGGGCCCGGTCTTGATGGGAGGGATTGCGTGGCCGGGACGACCGGCGCTGCGTGCTGTGTCGGCCGACCCGGTTAGCATTTGGACCACTTGCTTGAAGGAGGTGGTGTCAGCCTGCACGAAGGTGGTCGGATACGGGTTGTTTGGTTCGCATCTGGTTATGGGTGAGTGCTGGTTGGTGGTGGTGGTGGTGGAGCTGCGGCTGTTTGGCGACGGGATTGAAGATGGGCTCTGTAAGCGAGAAGGCTGCTCCATCGATAGATCTTTTTCTTCTTAATTTTGCAGTGTAGAGAGAGAATGGAGGTGTGATTATATGTTGCATCACTATGTAACTTTCTTTGGTTTGGTAAGAAATATTTCCTTTTTGTACTTGAGAGGTCATCTGTCAAGCTCACGCGCCTAGACCAAATGCTTAATCCTAAAATTGAGTCTAATTATTTAATTTAATGTAATTCATTCAATTCAATTATATGCCTACCACAAAATGTTTTGATTGAATTGAGTCGTTCGAATTTTATTTATTTATTTACGCTATCTATAAACTAAAATGTATGTATTATTAAATACTTTTTCGTTCTGATCAAATAATATTTAAAAAATATATATAATCTATCAAACTTAAAACAGTGAGAATGAGTATGATTTAGTTAGGTTCACTAATTGGGATTAAATTAGAATTTTAGTCGGAGGTGTAGAGCACGCGCGTGAAGAGGGAGTGGTGGTGTTAGGTCGAATTAGAAGTAGATAATTGGTGGTGATTGGAATTACAGAGCAGGAGGAGGTGGGGCAGATAAGAAATTGTCAAAACTAAGTTTCAATTTGTTTTCGACATTGACTTAAGTGGGCCCACTAGACTAATTAAACATTAATGTTGTGAAAAAACATTATTTCACTACCATAAATGTTATCACAAGTCTATTGTAATGATTTTTCATAGCGGAAATCCTTCGAGCTCTTTAGGTATGCCAATAATTCCTTTGAAACAATTAAGCACCACCATTATATGCATTATTATTATTATTATCATATTTCAATAATCACACATACTGGCATAAATATTAGTCAATTGAAAATTGAAAAATAGTTTAGGGGAGATAGCTAATCAAATTTTATATATATATATATTTATTTTGTGATGAATGAATAACCTGTTGAAATGCTTGGTTTTATTCCATATTTTGTATGTATGAGATTATGTGGGACTGAGTAAAAAGCATTGGAGTCACAGATATACAACCTATGCGACTTGCAATTTATTTAGTGGAATATAATAAACATTTTGCAGTGATGATGTTTAGATATATATATATATGAAGGTCAATGAAAGTTATTCAACGTAAAAATATTAAACTATACAATAAATAATCGAATTCCCCGAAAACTATATTTGAACTCGACTACTTGTGTGGATAATGTAAGGAATGAAAGTCAATCTTCGCATGCAGTATTTCGATGTATAATTCTTTCCGGTTGATGGTGGCCGATCTATATATGTAGGAATTAGGAGGTGGATTTTTTTTTAGTATTGTGATTTAATATTTTATGAGAGTAATGAAAAAATAAAATTTGGGGAATTTCGAGCCCTTAGAGAAATTTTCTGGATTTATAACTGATTTTTTTTAAAAAAATAATCAATATGACCAGCTATACTACTCCGACACATATGCATGCTTTAGATTTATATATAAAGATAATTCGTATGCTTCATTTTTCATAGAGCCACAAAACTGTCAGAACCCTCTGAAATAATAATGTGCGGGATTGTGTGATCTCAATTAACTATTTGTTTTTCCTCATAAAAATTATGGAACTATTTATTTATTTATTTTCCTGACGAGGTTTGGATTTCCAAGTGAGAAGAGAATTTGAATTGAGTTGGAATTAATAGATACTCCCTCCGTCCCATAACATTAGTCTTGTTTCATTCCGGCACAGATACCAATGCGAGTAGAGTTAGAGGAAATTAATATTTTATTATTGAGTGTGCATTAATTTTCCATTTTAGGAAAGAGGACTAATGTTTGGGACAGACGAAAAAAGAAAACAGGACTAATGTTATGGGACAGAGGGAGTACAAAATAGTGTCGTCATTATTTCCTTTTTTTATATGTCTTCGAGATGTTCGTCCCAAAGTGGTGACCATAACGACTAGTATGGTAAGAACGCGAACGGATTCAGGAAATAAATTTGTAGGTGATACTGTGTGTGTGTTTTGGAGTGTAAAAGCTTGAAAGTAATAGAATTTCTTTTGTTAGAATATAACAAAGTCAAGAGCGATACAAAGTTTTTGTTAAAAATATTAGAAATAAAGAGATTCAAGACCAAGTAAAGTCGAGGCAGACCCTAGGAATATCTTGCTGGAACTGCGCTAGGTAACAGATATTGCAGCGGGGATCTTGGGTGGAGGAAGAAGAAGAAGGAGGAGGAGGGGGCGATGACAAGAGGGTCTCAACGTCTTCATGTCGGAGAATCTGGGACAAGAGAAGAACAAGAGAAGCCATGGATGTCGAGATTTGATGAAATAGGAAATTTGTATTTGTTGTGTTTGGTTGAAATGAATGATCAAGTTATATTTATAAGCATGCACAAAGTAGGTGGCAGTAACCAAATCAGGGGCACCACGGCCGCCGATGGTTTTTATATTTGCCTGTTTACGTAAAATTCAGCAGCTCAGCCCCAACCAACACACACACACTCGCTCTCTCTCTCTAGAAACCAGTGTGCTACAATTTTCTCAATAGAAGTCGGCCTAAATGATATCACAGATCCAACACTCAAGATTGCTAGCTGTCGACGAGACGATCATAAAAATAAAATAAAATCCAACTCAATTAAACAAAAAACATTCTTGCACCCGAAAAAGGTAATGTGCAGCAACGGTTCAAGAAACTGGAAATAGATAACTAATTTTGCAAAGGGAAGTACAATATCCCAGAGTGCACTGCTTTCTCATCTTCAGTAAAGCGGATGATTTGATGGAAAAATACGCCCCTCCAACAACAAAGTCTGCAAAAGTTTGAAAAAAAAACTCTTCATGTATGTTTGAAAGGTTTCCAACTAATACAAAAATAAATAAATAAAAAGTAGTAATTGTTTCAGAGATACTACACAGAAATGAAACCAGAAAGACAGCCAGTATGGAACAATACACAGCTCAAAAGATAGCAACTTAGTTCTAGTAAAGATAAGCTAAACATTCAATCAAAATTCAAAGGCTTAGATAGGAAATCTGAAAGACCTGCTGCTGGCAGAGAACTAAATATCCAAACAACTAACAAAGCTAAACAAGGAAAATAGGATAGAATAGATAATAGTGTACAGCAAAGCAAACCAGTTATCACGTGATTGGTCTATAAGAACTAATTCAACAGAAGATTTCTGCCAGAGAAAGTGATATTAGAATCATGACAAATCTTTCAATGTTAAATCCAACAGCATAATTTACATTAGGGGTGCGGTGACTGTGGGGGGCCTCTACGAAAGAAAAAATTGCATTTTTATTGAAATCACTGGTATTGTAATGATTCACTTGGTCCAATTTAAAGTACAAGTCCAGTCTATCTATTGCCAAAAAGCTTTAGCCAAGAAAAAATTGAACCCAAAACCAAACCAAAACTCACTAGAAATACATGGTAAAATGCCTTCCCAAGGATTAAAAGCCTGACTATTTCCCGAGGCGCTATGCGCAACAATCTACATGTCTTAAGTATGCTAGATGCATGTGAAAATTCTACAGATACTGGTGATCGATGCTGTTTGCCTCATATTAGTTGCTTTCTATACCTAACGAGAAAGGACTGAAGTGGGTCGGGGGGAAGCACTTCCGTCAAAAACATTTCCCCCGTGATTTCATAGTTTGATTGGTCAGAATTTTTACATAGGGCTCTTACTCTAAGAAGACTTCTCAATATCTGATTTTTCAAGTTTAATAGTAGCAATAGTTTAGCGAAGTTTCATATAAATTAGGATTTTTCTTGACTGTGGAAAGAGAAAAAAACTCATCAGTCTGAGAAGTACAACCAAATAGCGCACAGCTAGCAGTACATTAGAATGAGATGTCATGAAGTCATCGGTCAAAGAACTCATCAATTTGTAACTAAACCGAATCCACAAACAGCTTGATATTATTGGGAAAGATCAGCACATATCATGTGACAACTGCTGCTCATCTTGAAACACAACATTGAAGCAACACATTACGAATTCTTGAAACTATTTCAGAAAAAAATTGATTTCAGAGGCAATAGAGCTTCAACATATCATACAGAATTATATAACAATGCCAATTGGAAAAAATCAACAGGACAGTAGAAAAGATCAAAAATGAAAATTCTTAATCATCACAATATTGTTACCATTAAGCAGCTTCTTTGGCAACATCTTTATCTTCCACAACATCAACAGCTGCAGTTGCATCGACACCATCTGTATCCTCTGCAGGAGGCTGTACCTGCTCATCCTCTGGCAATGGCTCCTCCACGTAATCATTATCAAAAGCATCCTGGGGGACATCGTAAATCCTCACCTGTGGCTTAGATGGATCTTTAACAAGAACATATTTGCCCTCCTTCAACTTCATACACAAGTCTACAATACTTTTAACAATACCCCACATGTTTGAAGTATTCAAATTAATCTGTGTAGCAAAATCCTTGGGCTTGTATCCCACAACTGCCAGAATCACATGGTTGAAATGGTCCCTCGGGTGAACTCGAGAGACATACCCCAATTTCATCATATCAGCACCAGCCAACAATGCCTGCGTAGTCCATTTCGCCAACTTATTTGCATTGTTCTTCAACTCAGTCGCCAACACTGCACCCCTCTGAGTCTCCAGCTTCTGCCTCCAGTCGACACCAGAGTACTTAGGATCAAACTCATTCAATGCATTCAGTGTCAAAAACGACCTCTGATTGTTCATATCTAACACGCTCTGCACTTCACATCTGGACACCAAATACATTTCGTCATCCAACTTCCACCTCCTATATCTATAAGCAACTGAAGCCACTTCCTCCCCCTCATTAGCAAAGGGGTTAGCCTCCTCAAAAGTAACCTTGTTTCCATCCCTAACCAAAACCTGCTGCGAAAAGTTCTGATTGATATAAGCAGCTTCCACGCTCAAAGAGTGAATAGAATTGATATCATCCTTCATATCAGGCAAGGGCTCCTGCGATGTCTCATGTACAGCAAGCAAATCCAACTGCGACCCGTCTCTCTTATCAAGGAACAGCTTATTCCCGACGCGCTGAACCACAATATCCCACGAGTAAACCGACCGAGGAGCACACATTAGTGTCGACAAAATTGTATCAGTCGCAAAGACTGTGGCTTTATCCTCATTCGCCAAGCGCCTGATAACGGGATCATCAGTCGTTGTAACCTTGAAGAAGTTACGGTTCTTGAAACGCTCCAATGGCTTGCAATTCTTCGGAGTAATCCGATCATAAGACCGATCGTAGAACTCAAGCCCACCGCAGATCAACAAATCCTCAGGCTCCGGAACGGAATACGACAGCTTAGAAAAGGTCGAGAATGGAATTTGATCTAGCATATTCCACTCAGGTTGAATATCAACGGACGACTTGAAAACCGACGACTCACGGCGCTGCGGCATCTGCGAGCGATTCGCATGGTACAACCTATCGCGACGCGCCCGTTCCTTCTCGGCCTCGCGCTTTTTCGCCTCCTGCTCTTCATCTCGGCGCTGCGGGAGCTGGGAACGTTGGTGGTGGGGATTGAACCTCCACCTAGGGTTGAACTTGGGGCGGTTAGGGTTGTGGTGGTGAGATTTAGCGGATGTGTCGACGAGGCGGAAGGAGGAATCCTCGTCCGCTGCAAGGGTGGCGAATGAGTCATCGCCTGAGAAATCGAAGGCGGAGTCGGCAGCGTGGTAACCGCCCTGTTTGGATCCGGGGCGCCCCGAATTGTTCATATTCCGCGTCCAGTCGGCAATCCGGCCCAGTTTCTCGGAGCGGGAGAATGGAGCGAAGGGGACATTCGAGGGGTGGTTGGGGACAGAGAGACCGGCAGCGGCAGATTCCGGCGGACCCCAGCCGTCGGAATTGAAAGGCACGACACCAATTTCGAATCCCACCATTGCTGCTGCTGTGTGATCTGCGTGAAACTGAGCTAAGAATTAGGGTTTCTGTGAACAAAAATCTAGGCGTCTTTCTTTTGTTGCAAATGTGTCATTTTTTAATACAAATACTTGGGCTTTATATTTCTGATGTTGACCGGCCCACTATCATTTTCTTTTATGAGTAAATTATTTTTTTTATATTTGGAAACTAGATTTACACCCGCGCGTTGCGCGAATATAATTTTAACATTTCGAATATGTAGCTTGAAACTCACGGATTGATTGAATAATCCGAGCTTAACATCAACTTGTGATGAAAATCATTTAACCAAAAAAGTTGTGCTAAACGGTCAGAGAATTTAATTGTTAGATCATATAATATTTAAGTAATTTATTTAGTCTCTAAAATAAAAAATTATATTATTATCCTTATGTAATTTATAATGAGTGCAATTTATGTTTAGTCTATCATTATAATTTTCTTCTCATTTTCATATTATTTAAGTTATATAATTAATTTTTAGTACTAAGAAATATGTTTTTCAACTTTATTATCTATTTTCAATATAAATTTTAATTTACATATAGAAAAATCTAGAGTTAATTCGTAATAAAATTATATATCAACCATGTGATTTAATTTAGTATTTTAATTCTATGCTTCTCTCTCCTCTAATTTTATCGTCTCCAATTTCTTTCCTCTCCTTCTATCCAATCTCCTATTTTTTTTCCATTATCAGTGAGCATATATTTTTAAGTTAATAATTTCATCAACCTTCAATTTATTTTTAACACAAAGTTTATGAGATTTTATTTAAATATTGTTCCATAAAAATATTATATTTATATTATTTTAAAATAATAAATATAATAAATTTGATAAATATAATATTATAAAGAAAAGTGAAAAATATAATTTTATTATATTTTAATTATTGTTTATTGCATATCTATGTTCTAATATAATAAATATAATAAAAATAAAAATATAAAAAGGTTTTGGAGGTAATTTTTTTTTACTACTTTGTTTTAATATATATACTGGAATTTCATCCGTGCGTTGCACATAATTATCACATTAATTTTAACCCTAATTTATAATGCTTCTTATAATACTTATGATATTAAAATTGGAGTCAAAACCTTAAATAACCATTTTTGTTAAATAGCCATTAGTATATATTCATTCAAAAAATAGCCATTTTCCAAAATTACCCTCATTTCTATGTTTGATTTCATTGGCTGATATATCATTCAACAAAAATACCTATTTATGACAATACTTGTTATATATATGTAAGTATGTAACTTCTGAAATATAATTGTTGTAATCCAAAAAATAAAAAATAAATTGAGTTTTCTAATTTTTAATTGGTACTTATGTTATTTTATTTTATAAATTTGAAATAGCAAATAGTTTCATCAAAGTTTGTGAAATTTCGTTAAATCATAAATTAAGTAGCAAAGTGATTGTAAATTAAATATTTGCAAATTAATCCAAATCTAAATAATTATAATTATTTAATGTCAAATTTGATTAATGATTAAGGAAATAATTGAAAAAATAAATATTTTTAATATGCATGTATTTGCAAATAATAACTTTGTTATATAATTTAAATAAGTGATATTATGATTATATTAATGAATTTTATAGTTTCTTAATAAAATTTTCATTAGGATATAAATTATAACTGAAATATTGATTAAATAAGACTGATTATTATTTTAAATTGCTTATTGAATAAGAAAATTAACAGTTAAATAAATGATTAAGAAAGTGGTCAAAAAAATATTTTAATTTACAAATATTAATTTTAAAATAATTAGAATAGCACATCGCAAACATAATCTCAAATAAATCTTTTAATTTACGTTAAGAACATTTTAAGTTTTAATTTTAAAATCCCCAATCATATATTGATATTTTAATCACAAACATAATCGTAACTCTTATAATAATAAACTAAGTGAGAAATGTAAAATCAAAACTAGATAAAATATCAAAATTAAATTAGGTAATTATATTTTAGTACTAATTTGAGTGATAATAATTTGTTACAAAATATTGGGCAAATTCAAAAACATGCAAAAATTAAGTTAATAGTAAGGATAATTGTGGAAGTTCACATAAATTTGGTCATTTTTTGAATATGTACACAGTAGTGGTTATTTAAGGTTTTTATATAACAAAAGTGGTTATTTTCATATATTTACACTTAAAATTGTGTACTTATAATTGTTCTGTCACACCCCCATTTTACTTTCTCAATTATAAGGCGCAACGATTTTAACATTTAAAATCCAAGTATTAAATTATTGAAA
>JAPKLW010002107.1:99455-117460 GCA_026898455.1 Plectranthus barbatus
TGAGATTATCGAAATAAATTTTATTATACATTTCAGGGTTATTACATGTTCATAGTGGAAAATCAAAATTTTCAAAAATTAGATCAACTCGTGACAATGACATACATTAAATAAGTTTTCAGTCATGACATAAAAAAGACTATAAACAAAAAAAATATTTGTTAAAAATTGAACGATAATCTTAAACTGAGTATGTAAGCAATAATCTTGGAATTAGAATTTTACTTCCCACATTATAATTGGTTAGCACTTCTAATTTTAATATAATCAAAATTTCAAATGACCAATATAATAACCTTTCACAAACCATTTCCATGATTTATATTTATATTCCACTTTCTTAGATATCTATAAATATAAACCATGTAAAATATTTCATATTTATTTTTGTTTTAAATTTATTATACACAATAAAAATCGATATGAGCTATATTTTTTAAAAATAATTTATTGAGAATCTCGATAGTGGGCCAATCACAATTAATATTCCTTCAAGAAATTTAATATCCAAAATCTTAAATAAAAATATGTAAAGAATTTCAGTCTATATACTCAAAATAATGAGCATATTGCAAACCAATAAAATTATATTTATACTACTTTTTATGTTTACAAATACAAATTTCAATTAGAATATTGCAGATTTTGAATATTCATATTATTGTTAATTGAATTGTTTGCTATTATCAGTAAATATGAATCATCTAAATTATTATAAAATTATAAATAAATATGAATCATCTAAATTGTGTATGTAATCAGTGAAATATAAATTGGAGATAATTTTAAAAAGTTTGAGTCTAATAAGGAGAGAGATGTAACTTTGATTTGATTAAAAAAGATAAAAAATTCAAATAATTAAAATTTGCACCGTGAGCTATTGAAATCCATATGGACGGCTAGGCCCACAGGCTATTATCATGATATTTGAAAATTAAAAAAAAAAAAAACTTTGGATTATTGGGCTTCTATATTAAAAAACAATAATTTGAAAATGAGTTTGAACTTGTGCATGAAATATGTGGGTTTAGGCGGGCTGAGGCGGGATGGCTACAGTTGCTAGACTGCTTTCATTTAGTATAGTTATAGATTATCGAATTTATTATTTGAAGATTCTTAAATACGAGATTTCTCTAAATCTATTTAATAGTTTTGAATATAATGTCGGTCTTTTCAATAACATCCTTTATTTAGTGTTGCGAGTCGAATTTTCAATAATAAGTTTGTGATGTAAAACATTTTGTAATAGATAGAATAATGTGAATAAGAGAATCAAATGAGTGTTACTAATTAGATGTATTTATATCTCATCTTACAGAAGTTACAATTATTTACTAACTACGATACTGACGATGGTGATTATGGGCATTTAATCTCAGTAATAGTGCTTCCGCGTAGTATGATAGTGAATTCTTTGTTATGTTGGACTCTTGGGCCTCAATTTAGACTAGCAAGAAATTATTAAAATGGAAGCGAATCCAATAAATTTTAATTATTTTTGTTCAGTTATTTTGGTTTGATTTGAATAGTTTTTTTAATATTCTCGATCTTTAATTTCAGTTCGATTATTTTTCGGATCGAAATACCTGAATTTATATATATACATATACATATAGTGCAAAAAAAAAAAACAGCTGCTAGTAACATTTTTTAAGTGGAAATTGATGCATTTTTTATATTATAAACATAAATAATATTTTTATGCAAAATTAATGTAAAATTTTTTTATTTATAAAAAATGTAAATACAATGAACTAAAATAACATATACAAAGTCATAGTTTTTATGCATATATGAATCGTTAGACCTAATATTCCCGTACAACTCAACCTAACAATAAAATAATAATTTCTTTCTCATCCATATATACAATCCACAACTCAATTCAATCTATATCTTTATAATATACTAAAGGAGTCCCATAAATTTCCCTTGAAAATTTTCGAAAATGTGCAATGTCAAATAAAATATATTAAATAAATCAATACATGTCTTGGAATTATTTATTAATTTTTTGTAAGATGATTATATTTCTAAATAACAAAATTCTTATTTATTGTGTTCTTCTACCCATGTGCCAAATTTAAATAATAACTATGATTTTCTTACGCAAATTCTAAATATTACCAAGTTTAGGATCTATACACTATCATTAAAAATATGTATTTTGGACAATATGGAAGTTTGGTGATTTTTTTTACCAATGAGATAACATAAATGAATTAAATATATTTAAGCTAAAATATTAAAAAATATACTCCCTCCGTCCCACTACAATTGACATACTTACCGAATCCGGCGTCCCGATAGAATTGACGTGTCTATATGTGGAATTGATACTCTGATATTTGATCTTCATTGTTGCCCTGCTGTATGAGGTAGTCGATGCACTCTGTGATTAGCTCCCCTGAAACTTCTAAGGTTCTAGGCACTTATTAATGCATGCTTTCCCATATGTGGAATTTTGTAGAAGTTTTGACCTTTTACCTTCATGATTTCCAAAAGGCAGCCTTGTAGACTTAAGAACACATTGTTGAGTGTTGTTGGTGACAAATTCTCGAATGAATCTGTGACTGTATTGACAAGTTCATCTATTGTGTTGCATGCTATTTCTACTTGAATGGATTGTATTGCTCTAAACCATCCCAAGTCATTAACGTTGCAGTCCGGAGAATTCGGAGGTTGTTGTACTAATTTTATGTTGAACCCATCTGTACTTGCTGCATTCCTTAAATCTGGGTCATTGTTTTGGATATGTGGTCTTGCATTGTCCTGTTGTATCAAAATATCCTTGCTTGCTCCTTCTGGCCACTTTGACTTGATTGCTGGGATGATCTATGGTGATAAATAGCTGAGATCACAAACTGTAATAAAGCTATGATGATGATTTAATTGTTGTAAATAGCTGAGATCATACCTGTGTAATTATGCATTCCTTTATGACTTCTTTGGTGATTGAATCAATTGCTTTGGTCTCTAATGTGCCTGCTGCCCGGTTTTTGCTGCTTCTCTTTGCTGGCACTTATTTTGTGAATGGAAAAATGCCAATTTTCCATCGAATAGAACTTCTCCATCATCTTTGAAAATAGGCCTGCTTACGGCATACATGAACATGACTTTTCCAATAAATTTTTTGTTCTTACATGTTTTATTTGGCTCTTCTTCTCCGGGTGATAGGTAAAATCTGTGGGCACCTCTTGTTAAATAAAACCACTTCTCATCAATGTGCACGGTATCATGCATACTCATAAACATGAATTTCTTTTCAGTCATATCTAACTCTATGGATTGAAGGCAAAATTTCAGCCTTACTAACTTGTTCACTGCAGTTAAATCTGGTTTAATCGCAGATGTGTGTGCCCGTATCTTCCCAGCTTGCACCCACCTACCCACGGTAGACTTACTTGTTCCCAGCCCGCTTGCTAATTTCCTAATTGTTCCCCTCTTTGAACATTCTAGACTAGAAAGTTTTTCTAAATCAAGTTCCACTTTTTTTGTCCTATTTATGACATACCTGCATTTATGAATATTTATTGGTTCACCCCTATTCATTTGTTCTTGCGCAGCTTTCCATAGACGTTGCACAGTGCTGATGCTTACTTCGAATCTCCTTGTAGCTTCCAATAACTTGCCTCGAGGTGGTTTGCCATCAACACAAGATTGAAAGATAAACTGCACGATGTGATTCCTTTGCTCTTGGGTTAAATCTGTTTTGATTCCCATCTTTCTTTATTTTTTTTTTGCTTCGACTTTTTTACATTGTGTAATGAAAGTGGTAGTGTAATTTTTGTAATGAAAGTGGTAGTGTAATTTGTGTATTTTAAGTGGATGATTTGTTGTAAGTGGCGGCAATTTTTTTGGATGAAATTGAAATTGGTGGGAAGTAGTGTAATGATCATTTTTAGTGATGATAATGAATTTTAATTGATGTAAAGAGCATCATCATTGGCTGTGCTAAAAAATAGTGTAATTTGTGTAGTTTCTATAATCTGAATAAAAAAAAAAACATAACCTCTTTATTTCCCGTGCCGAAAAGAAACATGTCAATTGGCACGGAACGGAGGGAGTAATAATTATAAAAGATGTCAAAGTTAATCAATTAATATATTGCAAATTTAATATATCCACATATGTCATTTATGCAGTTTAGAATATAGTATTATTTTTTAACTGAAAAATATTTTCCTTATTCATATGATTAATACTATTTATATTTTATAAGTATATATCCTTATTTAGTATTCTTTATAAAAAAATTTTAAATATTAAAATATCTTTCTTAATGCATATAATACTTAGGTTTATTTGGATGAAATATAAGTTTTAACATAAATATATTATCGTATATTAAAATTTAAATATAAGTAAAAAAATATTTCCGTGCAACGCACGAGTATAATTCTAGTAATATACTAAAAGAATTTCAGAAAATTCCTTCCAAAATTCTTGAAAAATGTGCCCATGCCAATAAAATATATTAAATAAATTATTAATTTTTTGCAATTATTTGTTCATTTATTGTGAGACAATCATATTACCAATTAACAAAGTTTTTATTTATTGTACTCATGTTCCAAATATTCAAAATAAATATGAGTTTTTTGCGTGAAAACTCAGAATTTTAAATTTATACACTTTCATTAAAAATATGCATTTTGGATTAAATGAATGCTTAGTAATTTTCTACATAGGAGATAATATAGATGAATTAAATAAATCAAAACTAAAATATTATAAATTATAATAATTATTATGCGTGAAAATATATCAAAGTCATGCAATTAATATATAACGAATTTTTAATATATCCACATATGTTATTTATGCAATTTAAAATATATTTGCTTATTCATGAGATGAATATAACTTATAAGTATATCCTTTGGTATCTCCATACGATATTTTTTTGAATATTAGATATTTTTCTTAATATAGATAAAATAAATATAATACTAAGCTTATTTGGATAAAATATGAATTTAAAAATAATTATATTCTCTTATATTAAAATTTGAATATACGTAAAAAAATAATTACGTGCAACACATGGGTATAATCCTAGTTTATAATTACAACAATGACATCCATCCAACCTAATTTTTTTTTATTTTCATACTTATACTTCAATATATATTATTTATAATATTTTTATTAGTTTTTTAATTATATATTTATATATAAATATACAATTATAATACAAATAATACATTCACTGTAAGAAGTTAATATTTGACTCAATAATAAAATATTAACTACAAAGGTTAAAATAGAAATTAAATACAAATACAAGAACAAACTACTAAAGTGCAATTACAAAAGAAATTCAAATTAAATATTTAATTATGAGCACCAAATTTTTCTCATATCTGCTCAATCAAGTCATGTTTAAGGGTCTGATGAGCTTGTCTATTGCGAAGTTGATCTCTATTAATTATATGAGCAGACAAACTGGAAATGCGTTGTGTAGAGTAGTTGAACGATTCAACATTTTCACCTTGCACTTTTGTAGGGGTGTCCATAAGAAATTGTGTGGGATCATGATAGTTTTGGTATGTATGATGTTCACCTTCTACTATCATATTGTGCAAAATGATGCATGCCATCATGATTTTTTCCATCACAACCTTGTCTCAAATAAGGTATGGACATTGATCACTGTAAAATATACAGATTAATTGTAGATACAGTGGTAAATAAATTTATAAAGTACCCGAAAGTAGTCGAACCCACAGGGAAAAGATGCACGAAATAGTCCTATATACTAAAGCACAATTGTTGGATCAATTGCTTGAGTAATTCAGAAATCAGATTTTGGGTTTTAAAATTAAAGTAGAAAAAATAAAATAGAGATTTAAAACAAATAATGCAAAACACAAATCATATGGTGGAATTCTTATTATGGATAATATGCAAGAACCAATCAAATCAACAGGTGGAAAGCACAGTACATTTCCTGGGTTGGGAGAATATAACATAAATTGTTAATTAGTAACTATCTCCTCTCGGTCTCAAGAACACCAAATTGGTCAATCTAATATTCTATTTTAAATATATCTTCCTTTTTTAGTCTTGAGATCTTCCAAATTGATATATGTTGGGAACTAAGTTTTAGTTCCCTCCTTAATTTGATGTTTTGATATGTCAAAACTTACTTTAGCACTAAGTTTCTAGAGTTCTATTGTGTAATTCTTGTATAGGATTATTTGAGTTGTAATATAACTTAGGTGATGAAGACCGAGCAAAGGATTTGAAGAAGTGTTCGTGCGAGAAACTTAATTTTACTAAGTATGGCCAAGGCCTATACTGAGTTTGGGTACTTAGTATAGAGCTTGTCATACTGACTTATGAGAAGTCAGTATGAGGGTTACCCATACTGATTATGGAATGTTAGCATGAAAGCTTATTTCGTAAGCACGTGGAACACAAGGGGAATCAAACTCACTCAGACTTAAAGGCATATTATTGATAAGTAAAAGTTCGTACCAGGATGTCCATACTTGGATTCCTCGGACTGAAGTTGAGTTTGACAAGAGCAGGTAAAAAGTACAAGACAAATACAACCTTTTCAGAGCAGACCAGACCTACCAAAGAATGGACATGATTGGACGACATTCTCAATGTCTCTAACGATTGGAATTGCGTGTCTAACGGGAAGAATTTCAAAATGTCCAAGGAATCTCCTATAAATAGCCCAGCAGTTCGAACGCAGAAAAAATCTGAATCCTTTGAAATGCTAAGCCGTTAATCTGCTATTCTTTCCACTGAAGTTCTGATTACTCTGTGTTCCGAACACGAGACTTGAGTTTCTGACTCAAGTTATTACTCACGTGCTATATTTTTAAGCACGAGGTTGAAGCTCTACCATTAGTGAATATAACTTTCTAAGTTATATCCACAACAATCATTATCCTACTCTGGGATTCTGATTATCACGGGCGTCTAGCCAACAAACTAAGTTTTGAGAAGAACGTACAAACATCCAACTACCAGGAAGAAGGCTGCGTGGTGCGTTCTCACTTCGACCTTATGACTGAGTCAGCTTGCAAGGGGTTTTCAGACGAGTGATGATAGCAGAACGAAGGACGGAGTGCCAACGGGCTATCCATAGATCGCAAGAAGGCTTGTAATA
Source organism: Plectranthus barbatus (assembly GCA_026898455.1). Taxonomy (NCBI): domain Eukaryota; kingdom Viridiplantae; phylum Streptophyta; class Magnoliopsida; order Lamiales; family Lamiaceae; genus Plectranthus; species Plectranthus barbatus. The sequence goes on from JAPKLW010002107.1 coordinate 106,585, forward strand.
TGATACTTAGTGGATTTCTTGTAGGATTTGAGTCTACAATACAACGTGAGTTGTCATTTATTTCTTTAGCCATTTGGATCGTTCTTAGGATATCAAAAACAAAAACAGATTGAATAAATCAGGCGAACCCTATGCATGCTCCTAATATTTAATTTTAAAGGATGGATCTAAGGAATACCTGAATTCCAACGACTGATCTACAGATCTAGATGTGGGATCGATCAAAGCTTTCTTGTTCCAACAGATCTGATCTTCTGACCTGTTCCCTTGCTCCTCGGAAATCGGGTGAGGATACGCTACCGAGTTGAATCAGAGATCCGGAGGAATCGATCACTTCCTCCCACTGATAGTCGTTGCCTCTTTCACTCTTTTCTCTCAATATTCTGTATTGAATATTAAATCACATAATTGTGTGTGTAGATCTGATATAGAGAGGGCTTTTATAGTGCTAGGGTTTATAAAACCCTAACCTTAATGGGCTCTGAGCATCATATGGGCCAGATAAGGGACCAAATGCAAATAATAAAGCGGGCCCTCTTTATTAATTAATTCCATGTCCAACCCAGAACATGATTAATTAATAAAACATTGTTTTAACCTTTACCACGGTAACAATGTTAACTCACCCCTTTATTACCACGTAATTTGGAACGGGTTGCATTAAACTTGAATGATTCACATATTTAAGGTTCCGGACAATTATTAATTAATTTGACTTATGACAATTAGCCATAATCAATTAATCTCTTATTTCCTGAGTAGTACCACTCACTCCTTTTCACTTATGCCTGAATTAAATAATTCAACCTGCAGGGTTTAGCATAATGAACCTTGTGAGCTCCACAGGGAATATCCCCATCCTAAAGCGGATATGATTACCTACATGTCCAGCCTAAGCAGGCCACACACAAATCGCCACACCCAAGATGCAGGTATAAGAGTACATGAAAGACTTGCCACAATAGCAAGTCAAAGTGTGGTCAACTTATGTATGCCCCTTAGCCTTCCATTAGGTTTAAGATCATAACAAGTATGTAGAGATCTGGCTCATTCATATGTCAATTAGAATGACGCATCTCATTATTGATCCCATCAATACATAAAGATGTACCGACACATCAAGTAGCTAGGATAAGCTCACTTATAAACTGATGTGCCACAGCCTATCCAGGGACTATCTCAGCCGTGATATTGTTTATATCTCGCTAGGTCAAACGATTCATATGATCCTCTGTGATCTCCTAGTCACCATATGATCATCCCTATAGGCGAGATAATAGGATATTATAGTTCGTATCGAATGTTTGTTATATCAGATAACAACTATGTTGATGTAACACATTTATGAAGACCAGTGCATCAAACGAACACACTTAATCATAAATGCTTTTAATATACAATCCAAACAATCTCCCACTTATACTCAAAGCATAATACCATTGCTTTATCAGAGTATTAAGTGTGTCTATATCAGACCTAGCTTATTTACATGTTTATCATCTTGTAATTGACTTACCTATAGATCCAGACTATGAGTGTGACCCTCATAAGTCTTCTGAAGTAAACACCGTGTAAATAAATCTGCTAGACCTTTATACCAATCGCTCCCACTTTATACACATCGCCTCTTATCATGATTTCTCGTATGATGTGGTACTGCATATTCTATGTGTTTCATCACCTTGTGAGTCTTGGGTTCCCTTGAGTTTGTAATTGCACCAGCATGATCACAGTACCTTGTGATTCTATAAGGCAAACTCGGAACACACACCTCTAGAGGACAACACCGGAGTTATACTGCTTCTTACGAAGCTAATGAAGTTGTCACACACTCAGCCTTCATACCGGAATTCACAACACACTTCTGTGTTAGATTCATATAACTTCTCCTCCAAGGCCAACACATAGTTAGAGGTCGATTTCCTTCCTTATGATCCTCCTGGATATCCGATGTCATTCAACCCACAAGACACATTTATAAACCAATGTGTCTGTCTAGAGTTGAATTGATATCTGTTTACCATGCCTATAGCATTATAGATATCTGACTTCGTTCATCGCTATATAGAAAGACAACAATCCTTTATTAGCATGAAACGAATCATCACATAATCAATTTAAGCGACATGAGATAGCTGAACATCCTTTTCTTGTGTAAACACAAGACTTTAATCCTAAAGATGTTCCAGTATCTCACATGTCCTACTTCTGAAAATGTTCGGATAACCATCTCTTTATGCCTGACAATATATCCACACCGTTTCCCAACTGTGAAAACACCATCTACATAATGTGCAAGAAAACCACGCTTCCGCTGACACATAACTGGTACATAAAACTCTCATTATCGATATACAATATCAAAATGTCTGTTTCATGACCTTGAAGCTTCCTTAAGTTTAAACTTGAACTTCCTTGGCTCCTAGACAAGATGCTGCTCACCTTACTGCGCATAACTTATCTGGTTGTTGCATATAGATGTCATCACCTTTTACTAAGGTACCCGTTTATGAAAATACGGATGATGTCATCTACCTTTCAGATACTTAGGTTCATGTGTGCTGTTATGGAAAAAAGGAATTCGAATGGGTTTAATAGTTGCAACCAGTGAGAAGGTCTTGTTTTGAAACATACCTTGCTCACTAACCTAGACTTTTGAAGTATACTAGGTTACCATTCGAACATTTCTTTACTTGTATATCAATCAGTCGTATGTAGCTAGAAAGCTATTTGGTAACACTGATCCTGATATACAACCATAACTTTTTACTGATTCATTTCTGAATCCATAATTTGACGTCATTAAACTGCATCATTTGTCTTAACAGCTTCGTTGTGCATTAAGGGATTAGTACAACATTGTTCGTCAACTAAGAATAAGTCCGAAGACTATTTCCCACAAACCAGTACTGTTAAGCCCGTTAAGGCAACCTCACACTGCAACGATGCTCCTTTTATTATGTCAGTTATAGGTGCATTAATTTTTGGTTTACCGCCTTGCACAGGCGACCGTGCAATTGGTACCATACCTACCAAGGTATGCTCAATATCCCACGGGGTATTTCCTGATGGATTTGAATTGTCTTCTCCAAATCGTTGGAGAACAATATCACATTTGGATTCGTGGTTTCATCCTATACCACTTGCTTGTATTCATGATACACAACGAAACCACCTTTTTTGTTTACTTAAGATAGCCCACAAAACAGTATTAGCTTAAAACCTTTCTTCCAACCAATCAGTTTCTTTCATCAACTTAAAAGCCGAACTACCCATCATTGTTTTTTGACAAAGTCAAAAACTACCAATCGATTTTGTCATTTATTTTTGTTTATCTTTTCTCGTATGATTTTTTAATTCGTAGGACTGTTGTTTTTCTGGATACTTCAAAAGGATGACGTCATCAGCATGGACTTGCAATTATGACAACACCATCATAAAGTTCCTAGTCTAGGTCCCAACACATGAAGATAAGAAGGATTTCTTGAGAAGTAAAAACTTTAAAGATTGGAGAAGCCTTAAAGTCTGCAAGCACGAAACACCAAGTTTCACTACTGAGGACAACCAGTCCAGGACTCCTCAAACTGGAAAATACTATCGTTCTAACAAAGAGACGAACCGTCGCTGTTAAATTCAGAAAAAAGGCGGAGCAGGCGCAGAACTTCTGAAAAAGCACCACCTACCTGCCTAGCGCAACAGCCAATAGAGACATTCAATTGGACAACTTCCAATTTATCTGTAACAGGCGTTTATTTTCAAACCTTCAATCTTACGGCTATAAATACCAGAGAAATCAACGAAAGAAGTTTACGAGTTACGAATTAACAACACATACAATTTGCGAACTCATACCGAAAATATAAAGTATTACAGTGTATGCGAAAGCTAACACCATTTAAGCTTACTTTCGAGGCTTTTTAGCTTTTCTGTGTGTCACCTAAGTAAGCACGAGACTCAGAATCTCAGTATTCTTGGTAGTCTTTGTTTCCAAGAAAGACTACAACAGTCAAGTATGTCTTGTACTTTGACTCTTACGAGCACCATGCTGCTAAAGAGGTAGTTCATGGGGAACTATAAACACCCCTTTCCGGCTACAAGGAGGTTGAGTGGTGCGCCCACACTCTGAGTAGCTACAAAAGGAAGAACCAAGCAAGGACCAGACGAGTGCGCTTGTGGATCGGTAGACGAGGCATTCACCGACAAGCTATAGATCATAGAAGCACCTGTAAAAGTTCTAAACTTAGTGGATTACCAGACCGAGTGTCTGAAGAGTGGACGTAGGACGGTTTAGTCTGAACCACTATAAATTTGTTTGTCGTGTATTGCTTTCTTTATTTGTTTGTCAGCATACCTATATTTTAAAACTCAACACTCAAGTGTTGTAGTATATACTGAATACTGACACTAAGCATAGTTGACGCTAAGTATCTGAATGAGATTCGACAAACCAAGCTGACACGTCAACATCAGCTTGGATAAGTGCAAGCTTACCGAATAAACAACTTAATTTCCGCTGTGCATTTCTGATAAACCGGAACCAACACTACTCAATCTGACCAATCATCTAACATATTTACATAAGTAATTCTAAGTGAAAAATACTTTAAATATCCAAAACTACTAAACACATTATGAAAAATAAATTGTTGACAAAAAATCCATTTAACTCTAGTACAAGAAGAGCTAACAAAGCAATTGATGAAAGAACTGTGCGGGAAATAAATGTATTTTATTTTCATGTAATTTTAATTCATGCAATTTGGACTTTTAATTTTTTTTACGTATTTGTATATATCTTTCACTTTATGTATTTATCTGTGCTTATGTATTTCTCATTTTATGTATCTCCATATGTTATACTTTTAAAATGCTACTTTAATTTTATGTCACTTCATATCATGATGATTTTGTGGCTTTTCTTGCGTTATCAGATTCCACATTCTTCACATTAGAAAATCTTACAACCTTGATGATATTAGATCTGTTGGTGAATGTTTTTGTAAATATTCATGAGCTTTTACGCAATTTAATGCTCAGACAATTGAAAAAATATATATGAGAGATGATGTAAAGATGAACTTGTTGATTGTAATGTGTTAACAAAAAAAAAAAAAATTTCTTTAAATTTATTTGATTATTGCTGAGTCGGAAAGATTATGCACATAAGAACAAGAGTGCTAATATTTTAGTTTGAATGTTTTGCGACTATGAGGGTATAGTTTGGCAATATTAATAATTTTATTTTTTTAAATTAAGGAGGTTGTATTGTGAAATTTTTGGCATTATTTAAATTCATATATATAAGTCGAAGAATTTTGATTCTATAATTTTTTATTATATTTATATATAAGACGAATTTACCATTTTGCTTCCCACGTGGATTACTGCTATTTTTTATACTGTGTGATGCAGTGCTATTCATGTAGTACTTTAAATAAAAAAGTAATTAACATTTAAAAAATGCACTTTATTCATTCAAATATATTCATAAGTTCTCATAATAGTGGTCAACATCACATGGATTATCTTCAAACATATGTATCACTGATCATTTGAAAATTCAACTCCTTTGTAAGTAATAAAAAAAATGTATAATGAAATACAAGTTATATTTTGTCGACATAATAAAATAATTATATATATTAGCATGAATAGAGAAGAGACGTGGTTGTAAATAGTTTGATTGCTTCTTCATTGTTTGTAATTAATTGTAAACACTACAAAAATCCCTCAAAGCAACTCAGTACTGATCAACACAATTTCCATCTCCAACTAAAAAGTAGCTCAAAGCTGGGAACCATGGAAATTATGCTAAAAAAGCAGTTATTTCAAACCCAAATTAAATAAGAAATTTTGAGACTTAGCTTCGTTTCCCTATTTTTCTGATATATAAATTATATATCTCATTAATTCTCAGATAGGATTATTTTTTGACTTGTAATCTCATCAGCCACGAAATTCCTCAGTCTCTCGGATATTCGCGAAGCTTCGTATTCCAGTTTATTCCCTCCAATCTGCACATCATCATTGTTCAACAAATTATACATAATAATAATAATAATAATAATAATAATAATAATAATAACAACGTGATTTGCAATGACTTCTAAAAATATTACAATTACAACATCATCTTTTATTTTATTTTATTTTATTCTGTTGTTGTAAGAGATAAAAGGTGAGGTCATTGTCACATTTCAAACATGTAAATGGAAAAATCAAGTTTGATGAGACTCGTGTTATTTGTTGCAATTTTACTCTAAAAATCTTTGGGACCTGTATGGATAGAAAAAGAAATATAGATTTATTGGTATAGAAAAAAAAACTGAATTTATCATGTTTAATTTGTGGTATACCTGTAGTTTATGATAAGATATTACACTGTATTGTATACTTACAATATGTAATAATATATATATATATATATATATATATATATATATATGAAAATTAAAATATTTACCGTATATCGGTTCATACTACACTGAAAAATATATAATAGTATTTTTAATTATTTTTTGCTCTTATTTTACTTAGACTAATAAATTAAAATAAATCCTATCTTCTGCTAAAAAAATATTAGGGTATTAAAGATATAAATAGGTTTCTCAAATAAATTTCAGGATGAAAAAATTGTAAAACAACAGTTTATCAAAAAGTTTCGGTATCGTAATGGTATACCAAAAGGATTGTACAATAAAAATTCGGTATACTGAAAATGGTTTTGGTACCCTAATTATATGAGTGTTTCTCATACAGTAAGATATGGTATTAATATAAGGTATGATAAAAAAGAATTCAGTATATCATGAAACAAAGATTTAAAATAAGAATGACTTACGAGGGAATAGACGGTGTGAAAGACAGTTTGATCCACCAAAGAAAAGCCTGCACTGACAACATCGGCACCTTCTTCATGCAGGATTCGGACAGCTTCCTTGAACATATACCGATGTTGGAATCCGGTAATCAAAACGACATCCAGATTTGAAGCGTTGGCATGAACCTCGATCCGTGGATATAATTGTTTCATCTCTGAGCTAAATTGCGCAGATCTTCTCGCCTTCAACAGATTCCTCTTCCGCTTCATCACCTCCAACCTCTCTTCCACCTTCTTTACGTAGCTTGCAGCTTCTCCTATTTTGTCCGACATGCTAACTTCTCCTCCCTGCAGAAACATCGATCAAACAGTTAATTAACATAACATAACATAACAGCTAGCTAATGAAGTAAGTGTGTGTGTGTGTGTGAAAGGGAGAGAGAGTGTGTGTGATATAATTGATGATCATAAGAACCTTTGGAGATTGATTGGGAAGGAGAGAGCATAGCTTGCAGTAGAGAGCCTTCATTTGATCTCTTCTGTTTTTTTCAATGGATTTTCTGTCGGATTTGGAGATGAAAATAGGGTTTTGATATTGATCCATTATTAGTTTCTTTTCTCGTATGAAGCAGTTTATGGAGAGGGAGGGGGAGAGTATAAATACTAGGGAGAGGCGGTGAAACGATTTTTGTGGTCCATGTGTGCCTACGTAACAAGAGAGGAGGAGAAGTCTTCTCTATCTTTGTTTATTACCAGCTTTGCACCGGCAATTATCCGAATAATATATTCATAATATTATATGGATTTAAGCAAAATTTTATTAATTCTTGTGTTTTATTATTAAAATATATTAAATTAAATTTGTTGTAATGATGAATAACATATTTTTCTAAAAAATATATAGATAGATTTTAGTGAGAATAATTACAATATTCTCTTTTAAGATATAAATCCATTAAGAATATTATACTACCTCCGTCCCGCTTAAATAGGTCCTTTTCATTTTGATACATTAATTTCAGAGCTAGTATTTATTAGCTAATTGTAGTTAATAATAAAATTGACAATTGTATTTAATTTATTTATGACTTAAACAAGTTCATTACATAAGCTTTGGATGATTAACTCTTGACAACTCATTATCAAATATACAATATCTGATTTATATTATTGAAATATAATTAACAAAGTTATATATTTTAATATTTTTAACTATTATTTTTAAATATATCTAATTTTATTTATTAATATTATATTTAATATATTATAATATAAATGATTTTCTATGTTACTCATCAAATATAAATTTAATAAAAGTAAAATGAAGTATATTGAAAACAAAGTAAATGAAATCTGATTTAGTATAATTTATTCACAAACAAATATCGAGAACAATTGTCTATTCTTTTTAATAAAAAGAACTTTTATAATGTGAACAATTTATTATTTATCACCGACCTCGTTTTGTTTCTAGAATTTCTACTCTACCTACCTCTTTCACTTTATCTGATTCTGATTTATCTCTTGTACATGGTAATAAATGTTTCGTAATTGTATCTGTTATATTATTTTATAATAATCATGTCTATATAATTAAAGTATATAATTTTATATTATTTTATTTAAGATGATGGCTATTAAGTATTAAGGAAATAGAGTTATGAGTTTTAATTTCCTTCTCTCTCCTTTTAAATGAATTAAATTATTTTATTAAATTTTATATTTTATTGTATAATATATTGCAATATTTAAAATAAATAAATGATCACAATCTTTGAAGATTGAAATGAAGAGTTGCATCATTTCATATACAAAGAATTAAATAATTAAATATTAAATGAAATGATGCAACTCTTGGAGACACAAGTGAAATATTATGTCCTTTTGTAAATGACACAACATATAAAATCTATCACTATAAATAGAAGTCTTTAATCATCTTCTCTACACACTACTAAAAGTAGAAACATTATAGAAAGAAAGGAAGAGAGAAAAAAACAATGTTGGAGAAATCAAAGGAATATTAAAGAAGTTTATTGAAATTATAACTATGGATCAAGGTATTTATAATTTTTATTTTTATTTAATTATTTATATTAGATGAATCTATAACAGTATGAAGATAATTGGCCACATTAATTGTCAAATTATATTATGGAATTATTCCAGATCGTGTTCACATTTTGATGGGTCGACAAGGCCAGTGCCGACGTTCATGAATAATATACTAATCCAAAAATCAAGTTTTTTTTTTCACGATAATAATATAATATTATTCGTAAATTCGTGGCGAAATAGATGATGTCGTACATACATATTATGTAATATTTTATTATAGGGAGGTTATAATTCGTAATGGTGTCGCTTTGATAGCCAACGCTTTTCCCACTAAATAAAACGTTAAATTTGAAAAAAAAATGTCGCATAATCATGTAAAATGCGTGTAAAACGTGATGTGAATGCTAATAATTAAATACAGGAGTATAATTGATTAATATAATTTATTTGTAGATTAAACATTCAGTAAAACTCGAAGATTTTCAATTTTGGATTTTTTAAAATGATGCGATGTAAGATAAAATCATAAAATGTAAACAGTATTTATTTATGGGCACCGGATTTCCAATAATTCAGCCAAACGAGCTTCATGTGGAGCGATAATTTTATAGTAAAGTCAGATTGTACGGCTTGTTGGTGTGTGAACTCTGAAAAAAATTGAATTGATTGAATATACTCGATGCTTCGAAATTAGGAATGGAATTTAACTAAGTTGACCAAACACTATCTTTTTTTTTTAGACTCTACTCAAATATATATATATATATATATATATATATATATATATATAGAGATGTAATTATATGTGAACCACCTTTCAGATGTGAAATAAGAACTAATCTTGTCTTTTGATTAATCTTAATGGACGTGCCAGATTTTCTAATTTTATGTCATTAGTTATTTTTTATTTATTATTTTAGGGTATTTTGGGTACTTTTGTTTATCAATATTTTTTGTTACCATATCTAATTCCATGAATTTCTCTACCTATTTTTTTGGCCAAATCTCATTTTCCTTATTTATGTTTTGTACGTAAATCTTATTACTTTTTTTTTCTTCTATGAATTGCATATCTTTTTGTATATTCTTCAATTTTTTTAAGGTTCTGAAATATTTTGTTTAACAAGTATAGTCACGTTCTTTCATCACGATTATTCTTATTGCCGTGAACTTTTTTTTCTAAGTGCGTCGTTCTATTTTTTTTTCCACTATCTTTTACGTTTATTCTTCATCGACTTATTGTTGTTCAATCGTTGTTGGTTGTATGTCTTCTGCAGTTGATGTCATGGATAAATATGATGACAGTATTTATTTATCAGTTTTTTTTTGTGTTTTTTTAAACTAACGATTTGTAATTTTATGTTATGTAATCATATTGAGTTTCGTATCATTCATAATTTGTATGTTGTGTATCCGACGTTTTAGATGCAATTTTCGAGTTTTATACGTTTTTTTTTTGTGCATGGAATGTTCTTTGTGCATGTTTTTTTACTGCACTTTTTTTATTAAAAAAATATACAGTTTTCTCGCCTGTAAAACATGCTGAAAAAGAGTGTATTTGTTGCATATGTCAAATGAGTATTTTTAATTTTTGTGGTATCTGTGTTTTTATGTTTTTTTTATGTATATAATGTTACGAATGTTGCAGATATAAGAAGGTAATATTGCACATAATATTCATTTCTATTACACATTTAGTATTTTTTTTATTATGCATTTGAAATGTTTGTTTTTTTTTGTTATTGTTTTATTTTGACTAATGTTAATATTGTACTTTTTTCTTTTTATTTGTAGTTGTTATTACTCATGTATGCGAGGAGTCTTTGAAACCGCTTAAGGGAAAAGTGTTTCGTAGTTTGGATGAAGGTGTAAATTTTTACCGAGAATATGCTAAGTTTGTTGGATTTGATATTCGTTTATCAAGTTCCAAGAAAGTTAAGGATATATTGACTTGGAGGTATGTAGTGTGTAATCGTGAAGGTGACAAATTTATTGTTG